>JAVGVS010001365.1:0-23352 GCA_032718565.1 Distichodus sexfasciatus
TAATAATAATAATAATAATAATAATAATAATGAAGCATCAACATAATTTGGGGAGTGATCAAGTCGTCATGGGTTCAAGTCCCGGACCTGTAAAGGTACCACTGAGGTACTCATACGCTAGGTACCATCCCCAAGCACTGCTTCCTGGGTGCTGCCCACGTCAGCTGCCCACTGCCCCTTCACGGACGGGTCAAACGCAGAGGTCACATTTGGTTGTGGTGCCCTGTGCGCTGTGTTGTGGTGTGTTCACAATGACAAATAACTCACTTAAAGGCAAAATCTAAAAATAAGATATTCTACCAAACTAGGGAACAGTTAGGAAGTTAGATCTATATCGAGAGAAGAACTGATGCGGTAATCATGGTCATCACATTCGTTCACGTAACACAAAACAGAAGCAAGGTCGGAAATGTAACTGAGGTGAAAATTAGGGATGCACGATGATATCGGAATCGTCTCGGAATCGGACGATACCTGCTTTTCTTTAGGTCATCGGTGTTGGACCGATGCTTAGATTTGCCCGACGTGTCCAGCCGATCTTTGATACTACATTTATTGTACGTGTGAAAGGTAGCGCTTGTGCCAGGCTCGTCCAAAGTCCGAGGTGGGATTTTATACGGCCAGCGCCTTCCGTCTAAAAATGTATGGCGCAATTTTTTGTGGCAAAATTATGAGCACGCAGTGGAACGTTCACCAGCAAAACCTCTTGTCTTTAAAAATTTGTGACTAACTAAACGGCATGTTTGCTTCACTTAGCGAACGTGAGCTCGCACATGGGCTGTGTCCCGAGCCGCGTGCTACTGCACTTAATAGTATAGTAGGCGATGCGCTCTTATCATACTTTTCTACGTGGTAGTATGCATCTCAGGAAATAGCCGGGGTTGTAGCTTAACGGCTCTCTACGCACTAGGTAGTGCACATGGAGTGTCACACGCGCCCTATCTGACTTGGTACACTACATAGTGGAAGGGAAGTGATTTTTTCTTAAAATGTTGTCCACTACGCTGGAAATGCTGTGCCCTCGCTCCACTCTGCTTTCACGCTTGGCGCTGTGTTAGAAATGGCAAAATACTGAGCGGAACGTTGGTGAGCGAAATATCTTGAATTTACACGCTCACCTCTATCGCCCTCATTTATCGGTATCGGCCGATTTAAGCGTGACAGTATCGGAATCGCAATATCGCAATAATATCGTGCATCCCTAGTGAAAATCACACGAAACCACGTTAATAAACACACAGAAAATAAAATCTTTGGACTCAGGCAACTCTGTAAAAACAAAGGGGAAAACAGGGAAGACCACACGGGGAAGGAGCGAGGGAGGGAAGCAAGAGAGAGACAAACCTTCTCGCTGAACTGCGAGGTGAGTTTATGAGTAGATGAGATGAAGGTCGAAGAGAAAGATGCAGGACAAAGTGAGAGACAACAGAGTAAAGACACATCGCTGAAATGACAGTGACAAATGCAATGGTGTGTTCAACACACACACACACACACACACAAAACATTATAGACACACATTTAACATCAAACCAACAACACAACGTTCTTCCAGCTCCTGAAAAGAAATGTTCTATCAGTCAAGTTGTTAAAAGTTTCCTGCTTCCCGTCATTTTGATCATCATCATCTTTAGTGTTATAATACTGAAGCGTCGTGCTAATTTGGGGAGTTGCCACCGTGATCAGAGGGTTGTGAGTTCAAGTGCCGGACCGGTAAAGGTACTACAGAGGTACTCATAAGCAAGGTACCGTCTCTGAGCACTGCTCCCTGGGTGCTGCCAAAACAGCTGTATATAAACTGGGTATAAATGATCAAATTCATCTGCAAAAAAGGTGATATTTAATCATTTATTAAGTTGATTATTTTAGGTATATTTATTAAAACTTGAGGACAATAAAACCAATTTATTTCTAAACGACTTAATATCATGCGAAGTTCATTTCTACGATCGTCTTCTCGAGGACTTTCCAGGATTTCACGATGTTGCGATCGCGACCGTTAACGCAAAGTCAGCCAATCCCTGCAAATTGATCCCGATCTTGCAGTGCTGAGCCAAATACGGCAACTTTTCCGCACTGTTTGACCAATCGTTGTCATTTCCCGCACCACACTGAGCCATACGTCAGCCAACTCACTTCCTTGTTATGTTCGGAAGATGCAGGACGTGTGTGTGATTAAAAACGTCTCACGTTTACCTTCGAAAGTAACTAAAAGGTGAATGGTCGTTAAATCATTCATTCATTCATTATCTGAACCGCTGAATCCCAACTGGGACAGCGGGAGGACCGGAGCCTATCCCGGGAACGTACGGGCGCAAGGTGGGGACCAACCCTGGACGGGCGCCAAAACACACCGCAGGGCACACACACACACAATCACACAAACATTCACACCTCACGGGGCCAGTCGCCAATGGGACCCGGAGGAAACCCAAGCCAACACGGGGAGAGCATGCAAACTACACACAGAAAGACCCCACGGCTCGGACCTCTTCGCTGTGAGACGGCAGCGCTAACCAATGGTTTATATAAATAATTGTGGTTTTTAATACAAATTCTATGAGTGTCAGGGTTCAGAACGCTAAGCGCCGTCAGCGGGGAAAAAACGCCAGAGGAGGTTTTTTTTTTACCACAGCGCTCAGAGCGCTTCAAGTTGAAATCCTTTCGGAACAGCGCTAAGCTCGTCAGTGTACCGTCTTTCTTGTCAGCCAATCAACATCGCGGAAGGGGCGGGACGTACGCAGTCAAGAACTTATTAACAACAACGGCGGCGTTTCTGGAGCAGGTGGGGAAGCAAACTAGCTCAAACGCTGCCGCTAATGCCAAGACGCCACTTCTCTCCAGGGTAAAGATAATCTCTTTCATGTCGACTAAACTACCGATCTCAAAGGAACACGTTACAATGTTCACACGAAACAGGAACGAACGCGGAAGTGCACGATGACGCTTTTTCGGAACAACGAAACGTGACGAAGCACCGATAAAGCGCCAAGAAAGCGCTCTGGAAGCTAGGTTTTGACCGCTGTCGGTGCAAAAAAGACACAGGTTCTCATTCATTAATTAATTGAAATTAATTGCTAAGAATAATTACAACGTGCAACTTTTTTCCGCCACTTTGACTTTATCTGCGACAAAGCGGCTAAAAACACTGCAACATTCATCGCAATTTTTTAGAAAAGCTGCTGCAAAATCACGCATTTTAGGGCTCAACAAGCTCCAAAAAAGATCCGCGAAATCCTGGAGGGACTGATTAAAAGCAACACTGCTCTCTATTTCCATTAGAACTGCATACAAAAATGCCACACAGCCTCTGACTCGACATAAAGGAACATCAACCCCATCCTAATAGCTGTTTTCTCTATTTCAGCCTGTATTTAACAGCAAACGGCTGAACAAAGCCGGCTCGCCCCGCCCCGTGGAAACCGGCTCCTTCTGACTCGGCTGTTATTGCAACGCAAACAAAAAGCTAAGCGTCGAACGGTGCAACGACAAGAAGCAACCTTCCACTGTTTTTATTTTATTTCCCGTGGCGTTGACAAAGGCTCAGACTGAAGCGTGACGGTGGAGCCGTGGGCTGGCGTGACAGCAGCAGGGCGGCAGCGAGCCTGGCTCTCGCCCCGGGACAATCTGGAAGTCTGCCATAAACTCCCTGTTATTACCTGCACGGAAAAACTGGGAACGCCCAGCGCCGCACAACTCACGCGGGAGTTGACTCTCACACGCTCACTTTTACACGCTTTATGCTGCAGGTGGTTACGTTTACGCCACAAGCAGCTCACACTCATCATGAAGCAGGAGGAAAGAATGCAGAGAGTCTGTAAAGCCAGTGTTTTGTCATTTTTGGAAAAATTCAGATCAGTGCCCAAGTGTAAAATACTGGTAATAAAGAATAAATTGATAGCGAGTCATTTGTTGTATTAACATTTAATAATTTACCCACTTTGTGGCCTAAAATGTCTTGATTTTGCGGCGACTTTTCTATAAAATTGCGATGAAAGTTTCGTGGGGTTAAAGTTGCGGCAGCAAGTCAAAGTTGGAGAAAATTTTCCGATTTTCTCCCCCTTCATAATCTCCCCCTATGATTTTTATTAACTATTAATCATTTAGTTATTTCTGAAGGTCAACGTGAGGCATTTTTATCACGTTTCCTGCGTCTTCTAAACGTAACAAGGAAGTGAGTTGGCTGACGTATGGCTCAGCGTTTTGCGGGAAACGATACTGATTGGTCAAAAAATTGTGGAACAGTTGCAGTTATAGCCCTAAATTGCACGGTAGTAATTAATCGGCAGGGATTGGCTGAATTTGCGTTAATAGTTGCGACCGCGACATCGCGAAATCCTGGCGGGTCTGGTCTGTTCCATTAATTTGTAGGTTTTTCTATGTGCTCACGCACACTTGGTTCTGCATGGGAAGTGTTACTGCGGTGAAGCTGGTTTATTGTTCGAGGTTCACACTAATTCCTACATATCGATATGACGATGACCAAAACAAAGCAACGCAACACACTACAACCCCAAAAGCAAATCACACCGTTATACTGTTTAATTTCCTCAACAACACCAGCTCTCGCTCACAATCTCTGTGTTCCTGATGCTTTCAGCGCCGCAGGATTAGGGTTCAGGAAACAGAATAATCTCACCGTGAAATACACAACTTCTTCATTGAAAACTGGTATCGGATCGGTACTTGATACCAAGTATCGGTATCGGTATCAGAACTGAGTTGGATTGGTGCATCCCTAGTAGATTTGTGCTTCGGTGCAACTCTCGTCCTCGTCATAAGGCTTAACTCAAATGCATGTATTTGCGTGTGGGAAGGTTTTTCCGAAACGTGGCGACTCTAAAAGCGCATTGTTGAACTGCATCGTGCCGGGGCCAGATCCGCGCTTCACGCTACTTCAAAGAGATTCCAGGTTTCAGATTACTGCTGCCGAAGTAGGGATTTTCTGACCTCTTTAGTGAAAAACAGCCGCTTGCGTTTCCTCCAAATGTGGAGTCAGCTCGGCTCCGTAATGCTCTGACGCTCAGGGCGTGTAACAGGAGCGTGTAACGGCGTGTAACAAGAGAGCTGGGGATAAAAGACCGAAGATCCTCCCGCGCAAGGGTTACCAAGTTCGTCCTGTGAGCGGAAGGTTGCCGGTTCAAGTCCTGGAGCGGTAATGGTACTACTGAGGCATTCATAAGCAAGGTACCATTCCCAAGCTGTTCCCGGGCAGTTGGTAGCGTTACGGTTAGGGAGTTGACTCCATGATCAGATGGTCGTTGGTTCAAGTCCCGAACTGGTAAATGTTCGGTTGTACGGGTAGTGTTATGGTTAAGGTTACGGAGTTGGTCCCATGATCGCAGGGTCCTTGGTTCAAGTCCTGAACCGGTAAATGTACGGTTATACTGGTAGTGTTACGGTTACGGTTAGGGACCTGGCCCCATGATCAGATGGTTGTTGGCTCAAGTCCCGAACCAGTAAATGTACGGTTATACCGGTAGTGTTATGGTTAAGGTTAGGGATTTGGTATCATGATTGCAGCATTGCTGGTTCAAGTCCTGAACCGGTAAATGTACGGTTGTACTGGTAGTGTTATGGTTAAGGTTAGGGAGTTGGTCCCATGATCGCAGGGTTGTTGGTTCAAGTCCCGAACCGGTAAATGTATGGTCGTACTGGTAGTGTTACGATTACAGTTAAGGACCTAGCCCCACGATCAGATGGTTGTTGGCTCAAGTCCCGAACCAGTAAATGTACGGTTATACCGGTAGTGTTATGGTTAAGGTTACGGTTGGGGAGCTGGCCCCATGATCGCAGGGTTGTTGGTTCAAGTCCCGAACCGGTAAATGTACGGTTATACCGGTAGTGTTATGGTTAAGGTTACGGTTGGGGAGCTGGCCCCATGATTGCAGGGTTGTTGGTTCAAGTCTCGAACCGGTAAATGTACGGTTATACCGGTAGTGTTATGGTTAAGGTTAGGGAGTTGGTATCATGATCGCAGGGTCGTTGGTTCAAGTTCCGAACCGGTAAACGTACCACTGAGGTACTCATGAGCAAGGTACTGTCCCCAACCACTGCTCGCCGGGCGCTGCCAAAAAGAGCTGCCCGCTGCTCCTTCACGGACGGGTCAAACGTAGAGGTCACATTTGGTTATTTACAATGAGAAATAATCAGTCGCTTACTGGAACCAACAGAGGTTAAAGTTCATCTGTTCAAGGAATAAGTTGCTTGATCTCTATTTGGAGTGAACAACAATCCCAGACCACTCCCCAAATCTGCTCAAGGAAAAGTGTGTTTCTCCTCAGCCGACCTGTGGATCAAACCCACGACCTTCTCGCTGTGACTGTGAGGCAACAGCACTGACCACTGCACCACCATGTCACCCCTAGGTTGTTTCGTCTCCACCTAACAGCTTTATTAATTCACGCATTTCCCTGTGAATAAAAAACTGTGCAGAACTCTGGACTCTTCTGTGCATTAACGTCTTTCCGTCCTAAAAATCGTTTGGCACGGTGCAGCTCAGTTAGCTCCCTTCCCCCACCTCACCTCACCAACACCCCCTCAAAAAAATTCGCCCGCACGACCGAGCTCCAAGGACGGGGAGACGGGGAGAAGCGCTGAGTTTTCACATCCTGAATGTCATAAACAAAGTGCAGCTCATGTGGGAACTAAAAACAACGGTTAACAACCCCAGTCAAAGCAAACCTGCAGTGGGGCGTTGAGGTGGGGGTCGGAGGGGTTGGGATCTGAATGGATGGATGGATGTAAGGGGGCTAGGGGAAGGGGGGCTGGGGGAGTTTTGGAACCCGCAGCACTCCGTTCCACACGTGAAGTGAGCAGAGACTTCTCTAAAAGCATTTTGGTGCTTGGACCCCTTATAATTCCTGCTAGGGCTGGGCGATACGAGCTCAAATCAACATCGCGATTAATTCAACATTTTTATCCGGATTACGATTTGACATTTTGATTCTTACCTCGCACATAGAGGTTCGCGGGAGCGGAGTAACGCGTTCCAGCGCTGTTCATTGCCACGCATTCATATTTGCCCTGGTCCGACTCGTCGCTGTTCTCTATCTGCAGCGCTCCTGGAGACAGAAGGAAACAACATATAAATAGAAATATGTGAACATATAAAAAATGAATAACGCTTCCAGCTCAGGGCCGACCGAGCGCAATCAGCAACACCTTCACTTGAAATGTCAGACGGATTCCCGAGCGTTTAGGCCTTTTTTCCGCGCTCAAAACTGCCAACTAAGGCCTTTACGCAAAGCTGATTTTGCAGTTTGTGAGTGTTCACAAATCAACATGTTTGGCTTAATGCGTCGCGTGTCAACTCTGCGACTGAAAGCCAATTGATTCACGACACGTAAATTTCACAAGGACGCGGTTGTTAACACGCTAGACTCCGGCAAAGAGTTTAGACAACAAAAGCCTCAGAACGTCCCACACTGGAAGGGAAGTGGAACCGTAACTAGAGCTGTATTTCCGCAAGAAAACACCAACGTGATCGCTCAAGTTGTGTAGCTGTGACGTGAAAACTGGCCGAGTAGAAAGACTCGGACTAAAACGCATGGGGAAAGAACGAGGGACGATAAAAGTAGTGGAAACAGATTGAGACGTGTGTTCAGTGAGGACGTCTGAGGCGGCATTAGAACAGCGTTGACTGTCGTGTGAAAACCGACGGAAGCTTTCAAATCCCAAATCCCATGTATTCTTAAAGGGAGAAAACGAATGGGTTCTTAGGGGAAAAACAAACGACAAAAAAGAATAAAAAAGACGAGTGCGAGTCACGACAGTTCCGGATATGAGAGGAGATCCATGAACCCTCGCAATCATGTCGAGTTTGGTGGCTTTGTGAAGAACACTGGGCGCACAGTAAGGCGTCGATATTTGAGCTCGGTGAGGGCAAAAACTGACCAAAAAAACGGAGAGAACTCGTGAATGAGTGCGCATTTCAAAAACGTGTATAAAATCAGCCCACGCCGCTGTAGACTAAACGCTTTAAATATGTTAAAACATATCTGTATCCCGTGATACAATCTGCGATTCCGCTGAAGCGAGCAGAAGTTTGGAAATGGAGCTGTACCCGCATGGTCTGGCATGAAAATTAAGCAGTAAAAAAAAAAACGCAGACATGACCGAGAGAGAGACCGGGACGGAGACGGAATCAAAGTCAGGGTTTTTTTTTTACGCGTCTGCGGCGGCTGGGAAAAAGAAACCCTCACCCTCGGCTGAAGGGAAACTGATTGTTAGCCGTCCCCATTCTGACAAGCAGCAAATTACTAATCAATCCTGAGATTGCTCAGCAATGATTGCCATCGCCTCTCACTCCTGACAACACGTTGGACTCGAGTGCCCTTACTGAAGGAAAATAAATAAAGAAATGAAATAAATATGCACGGTGAGGTCAACCGGGCAGGAATTCTGGCGTTTTTCCGACTCAGAATTTTACGAAAAACTCCAAAATAATAACCTACTGAAACTCCTAAAAAAACTCAATTAACCCAGTGCACATCGTTTTGACGAACGTTCGTTTATGTCAAGAGGTCAGAACGTTTCCGGTGTGACGTTCACTGCGGTTTGCTGTCATACAGCAAACAAGATGAGTGTAAGTACAGAAAAACGAGAGATATAACGTTAGAGATTCTTTCAGAAAAACTATTAGGGCCCGTGTCCATCAAACCAGTTTTTTCCGCTTTTTAATACATACTCATGAGCTTCAGCGTTCAGAGCGGTAAGCGCCCTCAGCGGGGAAAAAAAACCAAAACGCTAGTGGAACTTTTTAAAACTCCGCCGCGCTCGTCAATGTCACATGTCTCTTCCTAGCCAATCAAAATCGAGGACGGGGCGAGACATATGAACCGGTGGTACTCTCCCAGCTGTTTACTTGCACGGTTTATTTCGGGCACCCAATCTGTACATCTCGAAGACATGTGCGAAACTATTTCAAACGCTGCCGCTAATGCGACGACGCCGTTTCTCTCCGTCTTGTCGGCAAAACCAGCGATATCAAAGAAACACGTTGAAACAGGAACGAACGTGGAAGTGCCCGATGGCGCTTTTCAGAACTTAGCAGCAACGAGCGCTGAGAGAAAGCGCAGAGAAAGTGCTCTGGAAGTGAGGCTTGTGGACACAGCCCCTAAGTGGTTCAAATTACGGCTGGGCGATGTGGTCTAAAAATAATATTGCGATATTTATGAGCTGTAATCGTGATACACGGCATATTTCCGAGACCAGACATCCTCTCTTCCCTGGACACGTCCTCTTTTGAAGACCTAAAAGATGGGTCCGGCCGTGATTTAATTCTGCGTTTCCTTGGGGCTTTCCCAAACTAGTTACTTCGCTCTCCCCCTACTCACTTCCACTTGCTTTTCTCCACCGGCATTTTTGATGTACAGCTGAAGGCGCTGAGCGCTGTGAACGCTGAAGCTTATAGTATTGGTATTAAAAATAGGCGCTGCCTAAAAAAAAACGTGTTTGGTGGACACAGGCTCTAAACTGGCACATATGCACCCGCTGCCACCACCAACCTTTTCCCAAACTCAAATTCGGTCACTCGACGTTAATAGGAAGACGTGGAAGGTCCTGTAAACGCCTAGTAAATAAAGACGAAGGACGTCAGAACGGAAACGGAAATGCCCACTTCCCGACTAAACCGTCAAGACGCCGTGCGCGGGTAAACCTGTATTAGAAACTCGTTTAAACACTGTGACAGAAGTCAGTAATGCAGCATTTAGTCATCGCACAAAGCACATTGAGGAAACTTCCCCACAAGGACGTACGGAATGAGTTCATGCTCGGCAATGTCGGAACAGGTGAACGTTAAAATGAGTGTCGCCATGCACAAAACACTTGGTTTTACCATGATGTTATCATGGAGCAGTATGGAACACCGTATGGAAAACTTGATAACTACAACTGGGGAACGCGCGATATGAACACAACATCATATCACGGTACCGACATCCGTCACGCGGTCCTGTAGATACTCGCATTTGGACCGCGTTTACCGAGATTAAAGCTTTATGATATAAAAGGCTTTTATTTTCTCCTCCGATATACCCTCATATCAGGCAGCCCTCGCTGTAAGTGTTGGTTTGTGTATAAACAGGAGGCATCACCGCTATTAAAGTCTTACAGAAGAAAGTAAACGGCTGATTCAGTGTTACCTCATTCTGTAAATCTTACTTCTAATTCCAGCACAGACGTGATGAGGGAGTGCGATGAGCTGTAACGGGCCGTCTACTGTAATTACGAGTACAGAGAACAAGCCTCCGGACCCCCCACCGAGAAGATAAAAGAGCTGGAATCTACCCACTCATCCAGACTTGTACCTCCAGGTAAAAGCAGGACGTCTGGCAAGGAAATCAGGGTTTGGTTGCTGCTGCTGACATTACATTCAGCGGTCAACAGTCAAAAGGGTTCGAATCCCAGAACACACTTTGACGGCAGAGAGAGAGAGAGTTGGCTTTAATTGAATTATCATGAAATCAACTCTAGATCTAATCTGCACTCGTGACTTTTGCCATCGTCGAGCCTCAAGTCCAACACTACAATCTTAACTGCTTTCCAGCTAAGGGTTCTAACCCCTAACCGTGAAGCTGCTACACGAATCCCTCCCTGATCTCTCCGTCCTGATAACCTAGGTGATGGACGGCAGAGTGAAGAACGAGGCAGAGGTGACGACGTGACATGAAAATGGAGGTGTGAAGGTGGAGAGACGGAGGAGTGGATGGACTGATGGATGCCGGAATGGAAAGAAGACACTTTCAGACGCCGCCGGTCTCTCTTACCTCGGATCGGCGTTCCCCCTAGCCGAAGGAGACAGTGTGGGAGAGCAGCGTTAGTAGAGCGGAGAGATACAGGCGAAGAATCAAAGACGAAGAGATTTAGAGAAGCCGGGGATGCAGAAACATAAGAGCTTGGGTCTGGCTGTTAGGGTTAGTAACACAAAGGCAGCTTGCACAAACTGAGAAGTAAAATAAAAATATTTCATATCAATAAAATATCAAAGTGTAAATATTTTAAGGGGAAAAATCTAATTTCCCAAACCTACAGCTTCATATCTGAGTGAGAGCAACAAAAGTGGCTGGTCAAGTCAAATCATAAATCTAAAATCAGTGTAAAATTGCAGTGTTAAATGGTTTTTAAACGTAATAAAAAACCGGAGGTGTAACGATATAGTATTTTTTAAGATCGATACCAATTATTACTCATCAAGGAACCTGAAAATCAATATTTTGAACCAACATTTTCATATCGACAAAATTGAAAACGATATATTTCTTTTATCACATTTTAATTGCCGTTGCAGACGAAAATAAAACATCTCTACATGAATTAAATTGAATTTAATGAGTTTTAAAAGGTAACCGACACCCATGACCGTAAACACCGGCGCCGATGATCGGTCCAGCCCTATTTCAAACCTCATTTTGCCACAAGTCGGGATCGATAAAACAATAAAACGTGGCTTCATCTCGGGCGAGTGCGCTGCGTTCCTCTCCCGGGACGAGTTTTTAAGAGTTTTGGGGATGGAAACGGAAACTCATTCCGGTCTGCAGCGATAGAACCCGCTCCCGCTTGGGGCTAATCTCGACCGGTTCGCGAAAAGCGGCGGGACGGCGGTCTGCTTTAGTGCTGACCGCTAAATGAGGTGGATTTAGTGGAGGGGGATAAAGTTTAAGTCAGTGAAAAGCCACTAATCTGCCCCGTGCCAACTCGCGTCTATCCGTCTGACTCCGGGGTCGAGCTCAAGCGATTCATCTATCAGGAGGGTCCGAGCCGTAAATACAGCGGCCGATCGATAACGCCAGACGCTGCCCGGAAAAGAAAAGCGATTACAATGATCTGGGCTGGGTTGTTGTTTTGGAAAAGGATTTCATGTGGGAGCTCGTAAGACACCTAAAAGTAGGCGTCGAACGATTGTCAGCGCCGATATTTAGCATTTTTAATGGTCATTAGGGTGTCAATCAGAAGGTCATGATGATACGAGATTATATCGATTCAACGGACAACGGTCCGACGTCTGCCGATATCGCAAAGTCTGTTACGATGCGATTTTTAGTCGATTCAATCCATGCGCCAGCGACTGAATAATCTTACTCATGACGATTATTTCAGTCATTTTTTAAATATTAGAACATTTCTTATTCTGTTAATATTTTGTGTTCATTTACTGTCCTAATAAGCGAGTGATTATTTGTCATTGTGAACGTGAAAATATGGTTACAGTTAGGGAGCTGACCCCTTGATCAGAAGGTCGCTGGTTCAAATCCCGAACCGGTAACGGTACCACTGAACTACCAATGAGCAAGGTACCCTCCTCAAGCACTGTTTCTGGGGCAGGTGGTAGCTTAACAGTGAGGGAGTTGGCCCCGCGATCGGAAGGCCGTCGGTTCAAATTCTGGACCGGTGAAAGTACCGCTGAGGTACTCATGAAGTCGCTGGTTCAAATCCCTGACCGGAAAAGGAACCACCGAGGTACTAACGAGCAAGGAAACCGTTCTCAAGCACTGCTCCCAGGGCAACTGGTAGCTTAACGGTTAGGGAGTTGGCCCCATGAAGACTGGAAGGCTGCCGGTTCAAGTCCTGGACCGATAAAGGTACCAGTGAGGTACTCAAGAGCAAGATACTATCCGCAAACACTGCTCCTGAGGCAGCTGGTAGCTTAACGGTTAGGGAGTAGGCCCCATGACCAGTAGGCTGCTCAGTCAAATCCTGGTCCGGTAAAGGTACCACTGAGGTACTCATGAGCAAGGTGCCGCCCCCAGGAGGTGACATTTTGTTGTGGGGCAGTGTGTGCTGTGTTCACAATGACAAAGAATCACTTAACATTTTCAAACAACAGTACAAGTAACTTAAATAATCATCATGGGCCAGATTATATAGTGAATGTTGGTTCTGGCTGACTGCGGTGGGAGCGCGGGTGGGGTTTGCACTGACCTGATCGGAGCTGCTTGATGCGTCCGTTGCTGCTGTTGATGTCGACGGGGAGGAAGTCCTTAAACCAGGAGATTTCCGGGTCGGGGTTGCCGCTGGCTGCACACAGCATGGTGGCCGTCCTGGTGCGCTCCACCACCTTCAGCTGGGGGCCCATGTCGATGCTCGGGAAGCCCGGGGGGATCTGGTTCTCTATAACACACAAAGTCAACAGAAACCATCATCATTTCCCCCCATAGACTAACATGCAGCTCAAATTTTGTGGCTTTACTGTCATGACCCGCACTCGTCTTTTTCATCATTTGTTTCTGTCGTTGATTTTTCCCATTTGGGACTCAAAAGCTGTCCTGTTTTCACCCGACAGTCAACGCGGTTCTTACGCCACCTCGGACTACCTCACTGAACACACATCTCAATCTGTTTCAATCCGCACTCGTCTTTTTCCCACTTTTATCATCCCTCGTTCTGTCCCCATTCACTTCAATGCATTTTGCAAGTCTTTCTACTCGGCCAGGTTTCATGTCACAGCTACAAACCTTGATATTCACCATCAGCCCTCATCACCCAACGCCTCGTGACCACCAACCTCACCCACACTCGTCTTTTATCATCCCTCTTTCTTTCCCCGTTCACTTAGCGACCGCCTAGCAACAGCCTAGCAACCACCTTGCAAGTCTTGCTGCAAGAGAGTAATCACATTTGCATTTTTCTGCGGAAATCGCTCTCTAGCTTATAATACTTATTTTTGCAAAAGATTTGAACAAAAACACTGCCTTTTTACATAAAGACACGGTTTTCTGAGAAATCTCTTGCTCATTTATACTTATGTATATATATGTATATATCGGCTGTCGGGTGGAAACCTCGTAAGTCCATTTTTGGTCATTTTCATTTTTCGTCATAAAACAATTCTATTGGTCAGTCTTTGCATTGGCCTGACAGTTTTACAAATATTTAACCAATGAACAGGGTTAAAAATGGCTTGTTTATATATCTATATTCAATGCATATATATATATACAGTAGTGTGCAAAAGTTTTAGGCAGGTGTGAAAAAATGCTGTAAACAAAGAATGCTTTCAAAAAAGTGTTAATCATTTATTTTCATCAATCAACAAAATGCAGTGAATGAACAAAAGAGAAATTGAAATCAAATCAATATTTGGTGTGACCAGCCTTTGCCTTCAAAACAGCATCAATTCTTCTAGGTACACTTGCACAAAGTTTTTGAAGGAACTCGGCTGGTAGGTTGTTCCAAACATCTTGGAGAACTAACCACAGATCTATAATCCTATAATCCTACAAAATAATATAATGACTACAAAATAATATAATGACTATAATCCTACAAAACCCCTGACTTTGTGCAAGTGTACCTAGAAGAACTGATGCTGGTTTGAAGGCAAAAGGTAGTAACACCAAATATTGATTTGATTTCGATTTTTCTTTTGTTCGTTCACTTTGCATTTTGTAAATTGATAAAAATAAACAATCATTATTTCTATTTCTGAAAGCATTCTTTGTTTACAGCATTTTTTTCCACACCTGCCTAAAACGTTTGCACAGTACTGTATATAGAATAGAAATTCAATTTCCTGCAAAATCCCTGTTTTGGACAAAAAAGGTTTCCGCCCGACAGCGACGATATGTAAACATTTAAAGCTGAGCGTCCCAAGTCGTGTCAATAATCATCACTTCCAACCCAAAATGTAAGTGATCGCCGCGTTTTACTACATTACAGCTGCGTGCCTTGTTATAATGACATGACTGCGTAAAACCAGGTCACACTATCAAACACT
Organism: Distichodus sexfasciatus; assembly: GCA_032718565.1. Taxonomy (NCBI): domain Eukaryota; kingdom Metazoa; phylum Chordata; class Actinopteri; order Characiformes; family Distichodontidae; genus Distichodus; species Distichodus sexfasciatus. The sequence goes on from JAVGVS010001365.1 coordinate 14,720, forward strand.
TTTCAGTTCATTACACTGAATAAAGAGCAGATGGGATTAGCTGGAATCATTTCCACACAGAACCTGATTTTTCTCTCTGCACTTCTGCTGCTTCTGCAGCTCGCTGCTAATGATAAAAGTCATTTGAGGTGTTGGCACATGTTTGCAAACAGACCACGTGCACTTCTGCCACAGCAGTGCAGGAAGCCTCGTCATATTAGCCTCGCAACGAAGCCATACAGTAAGTGTTTGGACGGCAGACGACGTCTCCACTGTGGCGTTCTATAAAAGAACACGGCGTCAGAGTGCATTCAAACCCAAAACTGAATCCCTAATAAAGCTGAGAAACATGATACGATACGAGATAGATGTCCACTAGGGGGTCGACTGGTTATCGGCCTCCCTACTTACTGGTGATAGTGAACATTTTTATGGTTATTGGTATCAACAATATGGGATGGGTGGCGGTCTAATGGTCGGGATACTCATCTCTCAACAGAGAGGTCGTGGGCTCGAATCCCGCCTCCAACACTACTACCACTGGGTCCCTGAGCAAGACCCTTTACTCCAAGTTGCTACCGAGAAACTGTCGCTGAAGCTGCGAATTAGAGCGTCTGGTAAATGCCGTAAATATATACGTAATGGATCGTGGATATGAGACAGTAGTGTGCTGGGCTCGACCGATTATCGGCCTGACTGATTATCGGTGACGATAGAAAAAATTTTATGATCAACATTTTTGGAAACCGATTTCAATATAAAATAAATGAATGTAAAAATACACGACCTCGGAGATTCCTCTTTTTCCACAAATGTCCCGCCCACCTCGCTTTCTCAGAGGTTAGAGGTCATGAGTGTAGCCTGTCAACACTGAAGGCACTGAAAGTAAATAAGCAAGTCGCTCTGGACGTCATTGGGGCATAACGGTTAGAGAGTTCACTCTGTGATCGGAAGGCCGCCGGTTCGAATCCCGAACTGGTAAAGGCGCCACTGAGGTACTCATAAGCAAGGTACTGTCTCCATTTCCATTTTCCTAATTTCCCTGGATCAACTTGGGGTTAAGGGTCTTGCTCAGAGACCTAATGCTGGTAGTGCTGGAGGCAGAATTCAAACCCACGACTTCTTGGTTCAGAGACGAGCGTCATAACCACTAGACCACCACCCCCACCCCCACACCACTGGGATATCAGGTTGATACAGGCTGAATACTTACATGAAGCTCCAGGTTGTGGCCTCATGCTGCTCTACGCGTCAAATATTTCATTAGGCAAAGCCGCAAGAATTTACTATTAACAATCCTAGTACGAGATGAAGTGCTGACGCTGGTCTTGGTACAGCCGAGTGTGTCGAAATCTTCTAATTCCACGCTAATAGTATGTGTATTTAAGGTGTATGCATGAACGTGCTGCACTCTGTACACAGCCACAAGAACTACACACACACACACACCCGGTTCCGTGACGAGCCAAACGGACAGTGTGTTGGCATTCATATGCATGAGGGAGTTCAGCAACCTGTGTGAGCTGGAATTGTGGAATTCTGAATAGTAATAATAACAATTTCCCCGAGCCAGAATAAATATGTTTTCCTTCCGCGCATCGCTGAGTAGCTGCACACGCAACACTGCAGTAACCGAACGCTTTTAAACCCCTGCTTTGTGTTTACTCAGTGGTGTGTGTGTGTGTGTGTGTGCAGACTTGTCATACATCAGGTTTAAAACCAGGTGTGCAACAAAGGCAAATGTCACATCACAAAAACTTGCTCAAAGCCAAGAACCACAAACCACAATTTCCATCAAAATCAAATTAAATTAAACCAGTCTTGGATGATCTTCCAACTCTCTAACTGTCATGGATGAGATCTACTTAATGCTCAGAGCGCTTACGCGCACGCATCATGGCTGCCACGCGTTGTTTGCGTTCTTTTCCCGCGTCCTCGGAGCACGTCGTTAGAAATTAATGCGACGCGTGTGCGAGCTGCAGTGCCAGCAAAGATCGGGGTGGCAGCGTGTTCAAGTTTTGGTACGTGACGTCGGCATCGTTGTTTACTATCGACTTGCCTGAACGGTTTCGCCGTCTTTTTTGCACCTTTGTAACATCCGAATGCGAATCGTTTTGATCTTCAACACCTTTCTTCCCTCATTTCACAGGAAAACCAGGCGATATTTTCTCGCACTGCCGCTTTCTACTTCTCCCTCTTCTTCTGTCACTTTAAGGCGGACTGGGGCCGCTTTTATAGTGTACACTGCCACTGTTGGAATCCTCAAGATTAACTAAAAGTAGGAGCGCAAGTATAGTCAGTACAACGCTTGCGTAACGGCAGCGTCCGCAGGCGTTCGCGTCAGGAAGCGTTAAGCATATTTCGTTAAGCCTTAAGCAACCAGCTGCCCGAGGGACGGTGGTTGAGGATGGTACCTTACTCATGAGTACCTCAATGCTAACTTTACCAGTCCAGGATTTGAACTTGCAACCTTCCGATCACCTTGCTCATGAGTACCTCAGTGGTACCTTTACAGGTCTGGAACTTAAACCGGCGAACCTCTAATCACAGGGCCAACTCTCTAACCGTTACGCAACCAGCTGCCCTGGGAGCAACTGCTTGAGGACAGTACCTTGCTCATGAGTACCACATTGGTTTCTTTACCGATCCGGGACTTGAACCGGCAACCTTCAGATCACAGGGCCAATTCCCTTACCTATTACGTTATGCTACCAACTGCTCCACTGGTGGTGCTTAAGGAAGGTACATTGCTCGTGAGCACCTCAGTGGTACCTTTACAGGTCTGGGATTTGAACCGGCAACCTTCCGATCATGAGGCCAACTCCCTAGTCGTTACTCTATTAAACTGCCCCAGGGACGGGGGTTTACGGATAGTACCTTGGTCGTGAGTACCTCAGTGCTACCTTTACAGGTTTGGGACTTGAACCGGCGACCCTGCGATCACAGAATTCCCCTTTTTCCTCCCAGCACCAGCGGCATGTTGACTACATGTTTAAGACTCAACAGGCTGCTGCTTAGCTGTGGTTCAGTTCTCTGTGTGTCCAACGGCTAATACTCATCTCAGAATCCTCCGTCCAGCTAAATGATCTCACGACGTCTAAACGCAGATTTAGTTTCATATAAGAATACAGCCATGAACCCACTATAAATGTCTGTTCCTCTTTGTAATAAAAGACTGACTCAGTCTATTTTCCACTTCACAGGTGTTGACGTTATGATGAAATCGGCTGAAGTCATGGCTTCATTAGTAAACCTCGTCGGTGAGTTCACCGTGTGAATAAAACCCTTGTCTCACACGTTTTCGGGAGACGTGTGGAGACAAGTGGAATTTCCCGAAGAGAGTCGAGGCCCACCTTTACATCCGGACCGGCGTGTCAGTACTTTTAGGGTTTTAATTAAAATAATCAGTAGGTGATCAGGCCTGACATTTTAGCAGAGGTAAAAACAGGAAAATGCCAAGCTAGCGGGCACAGATCTTAAACGTAATAGTAATAATTATAGTTAGCAATAATTATAGTTTTGTAATTTTATGTATTATATAAAAAAATATTATAAATAAAATAATATTAGGGCTGTAAATCACAGGCTTCATCAGGACGCGATATTATATCTATCATTTCTGCCGATCTCACAAGTTCGACATGATATGATCTCGATTCAATCGGTGAGTGATTATTTGTCATTGTGAACACACCACAACGAAACGTGACCTCTGCATTTGACCCATCCGTGAAGGAGCAGTGGGCAGCTAACAAGCCCTTCCTCATGAGTACCTCAGTGGTAACTGGATTCGAACCTGCGACTTTCTGATCACGGGGCGAACACCCTACCGTTACGCCACCAACTGCCCCCGGCTGAGGTACTTGTGAGCACAACCATATCGTCGGATGTTAGATTACGTCCTGAGCCGTCTTTACCGAACGAGGCTTGCTACTTGACCATGTGCAGCACAATGAAATTTCAGTCATCTGGTGCTTTTTAGCACATAAATCAGTGACATCGTTCTAATTAAATGTGTCAAACAAAACATGAATTACTGAATATGTTAAGTCGTTGCCAACAAGCATCAATTTAACTTTCACACTCATCCATGTCACCGAATATTCATGACCTTCCTATAGGAATAGGTATAAATAGGTGTGAGTTTATTTATAGTAGACATGCAGGAATTATTAACACTGCGCTAACACACAGTCTGACTGCATAATCCCCGGCCTGCTTGACTTTACATGTCATTAAACCTCCGTCGCTCGTGAATCTCCGCCGTCACACTGATGAAAATGACCCGCTGATCTTTCCAAACAGAGAATGAGTTTGGCTAGAGACCAGAGTCTGATCAGCGGTTCGATCTCTTTACCCGGCGAGCGCTGGACACACCCACCCCCCGTCGTTCTCCTCCACCTCGGTGTAAATAAAAACAGCCGAGCGCTTGGCTTCACCCATGTGCGGTCGCTCATCCAGTTTATCAGAGTCCGGCGCTGAGAAAAAGGTGTAATGCAAGCCGTGACCTTTGGAATAATACAGTTTTTCTGGCGGGCTAGAATATTCAAGCTCACTTCCCGACCGACAGGCACTTAATCAATAGCAGCCAGAGGTGTCTGTTCTCTCCCCGCACACCTCCAACCCTCCCTCCTTCCCTCCCTCTCTGCCCTACAACTTCCAGTCTTCAGTATGATGTAGAGCCCTGCCAGAGGCCGGCGCTGGCTTTATTTATGCTGCCACACACCGCTCTGTATGTAACGAATGTGTGACCTAAGGTCGGTGCTGGAGGGAGGTCTTCTGCCCAAACGCAGTCGCCCGGGTCACCTTCACGACCCTGACAACTGACCGGAAACCGCAATGTCCACCACACACTAAAGAGGGTCATCAAGAAGCATTCAGGCCTGGTAACCTGCTGTCAACAACATGTCTGTCTGTCAGTCTGTCAATTTACCAACCCAACTGACATCGTACTAAACTACATTTCACATCCATCTATTCACCTACCAAACTACCAATATACCCTGCCATTCCGTCTGTGTGTCTAGCTGTCTTTCCGTCTGATCGTCCACCCATATGTATGAAGTCCTTCCTTCCTTACCTACCAACCAAACGACCTGCAAACCAACCAACTAACCAACCTAAATACAAACCTTACTGTCACACCCCCTACTCTGGCTTTTTTCCCCGATTCCTTTCTTCCTTCCAACCAAACTACCTACCAATCAACCAACCAACCTTCCAACCAGCCTACCTACCAACTAACCTATCTACCTACCAACCGGCCTACCAATTAACCAACCAACCTACCAACTGACCAACCTCCCAATCACCCTACCAAACTACCTACTAACCAACCTACTTACTGCCCAACAAACTTACCAATCAACCAACAAACCTACCTTCCAACCTACCTACCAATCAAAGAACCTACCAACCAACCTACTAACAAACCTACCAACCAACCTACCTACCAGACAACCAACCAACCTACTAACTAACCTACCTTCCAACATACCAATCAACCAACAAACCTACCAACCAACCAACCTACCCACCAGACAACCAACCAACCAACCTACCTACTAACCAACCTATCACCTAACCAACCTACCTTCCAACCAACCATTCTACCAGTCAACCAACCAACTTATCTACCTACTAACCAACTTACCTACCACCCACCCTACCAATCAACCAACCTACTAACCAACAAACCTACCAATCACCCTACCACCCAACATACTTCCCCAGCAACCCATCAACCTATCTACTTACCACCAAAACAACATACCAATCAACCTACCAACCACCTACCTACCTCCTACCAATCAACCTATTAACTACCAATCTAATAACCAACCAGTCAATCAACTACCCTACCTACACAGTTCCACCTACCTAACACCAGACAGCCAACCAACATACCGACCTAAACTAACTAACCCAACAACTACCAGCCAACATCTCTAACAACAATCTCTGTACCTACCAACACATCTGCCTAGTAACCAATCACCCACACACCAGCGTAGCAACCAACCACCCTGGCTAACTACCTACCTGCCTTTCTGTCTACCAGCGTGTCTTTGCTTAAATCTTTCCACCAGTTCACCTGCCCATTTTTCAGTTAATCCATCCATTTATCAACCTGCATCTACCTGTTTATCTGACCATGTATCTACCCACCTTCTAGTCAAATCAGTAAATCCATTAAACTGTTAATTTATCAACCAATAAATTCATGGGTCTACCTGCATCTCACAAACTCTGGGAATTATTATTATTATAAGTCCTTGATAAAAGACGAGGACCTAGATGATGCAAATGTGACCTGATCTAGTTTTGGTTCCAGACAGACCCACTGCAAAAATACATCTTAGCAAGCAAAAGGGAATTCTTCAAAGATTTCTCACCTTTGAGATTTTCGTTAACTTATTTAATCCCATTCTTAACCTATTTTAAGAAATTTACTTAATTCATCAAGCCCAGCGAAACTATCCTACTGTACAGGTGACTCACAGAATTTCAAGTTCCCAAAGAACAAAACTGGAACAAACAAACTCCATAAAGTCAGGGACTGAAGATAGGAAGCGGCGCGGTGTAAAGGCGAGGTTGTGCGGCTCTGCGGGGATGTGTCGGTGCTAATTGTTCTGGACGGAGGTGGCTTTAATGTGTCTGCGGAAAGGTGGTGAGAAAGCTGGAACATGGCAGCTATTGTTAATTAAATCCCTCTCACTCGGCTGCATGTGACGGCTCTTACTCATTCCTTCAGTTTGAGAGGCCGAGCAACACAAAGATCAAACAGATCGGTCTCTCCTCTGGGTCGGGCTGCACTTACACTCGGTTAAAGGAGCAGAGAGACGTGTGTTAGCCAAGCCGTCAAATTAAACATACATCGACCAAAATAGAATTTTAAAACCCGTCAAGAGAAGAGACGGCATGACTCTAAAAAGGTTCTTACACTGGCCTTCGTTGAATTTAAGCCGTTAGTCCTGGTGTCCAGGTTGCTCACGGCCTGAGAGACTAAATCCGATTTCAAATCTTTAACGTTTCACTCTCCTGCTTCGAAAGAAAACATATCGATTTTTCCAGATAAATAATGTATTTATACAAAAACCCAGTCCTAACATTTAGGTCCCACACCTTAAGTTTGAAAAAGAAAGTGCAAGATTTAGCTCGAAATTTTAGGACTGGTTTTAAAAAATAAACTTGTCTAAATCTTTCCAAGGCTTTAAAAAGAGACAAGGTCAAATATATATTTAAAATATTATTTCACCACTCTTACCTAAAGCATTAACTTGTTAAACAATTCAGTATTTTGTCATCTTCAGGTGACTGTGAGAGACGTGTGTGAGAAAATGTTCTATATAAATCTTCCCTGCCATCAACTCCCAAAAGGCCAAATCTCTGAAGTAACAGACTCATATGCACCGAAGCAGCAATTACCCCCTATAAATTGAATTTTGCCGTAATCTGTAAGGATTTCCAGCCGCGGTAAAGCCTCGGCCGCTGTGCTTTTGTCGCTTTGGTTCTGCGTCTGCTTGCGTCAGCGTTATGCAAGCGTCCGGGCCGGAGGCGCTCACGTTCGACCCAAAAAACCCCAGCGAGAGCAGCGCAGTGCCGACGTGACAGGTGTGAAGCGTTTCCATTATCACGTCCGGAGAGCACGACTACCGCAGAACACCCCGAAAAAGACACAACAGCAATTACGCGAGCATCTAGTTTCAGCTAAACCGAGTCGAAATCTCCTTTTTTCAACATGCACCGCAGAACGGGTCCCCAGGCTGGAACAGAGGCGTGCTGAGATCTTCCGTTCCCATCTGGTCTTAAACTGGGATTAGAATCGGTTCAAAAAGCTGAACTGTTTTCGCATTCATTAAAAGCTGATCAGACACTCAACTATAAAAAAGGCAGCTTGAAGAAACGTCTAATGACAAATGTCAGAAATCGGGTGCTTAAACGAGCCGTTTAGATTTCTCCCCTACTTCCACGTCACATAAGGAGACATCTGAATAACTCCACCCTCCTATCTGAGAAGCTCCGTCCAGCAGGTAGAACTGCTAGCGCTTCCTGATCCGCCGTGTTTTCTCGCGAGCGCCAGTGTAGCAATCACAATGAAGAAGTCTACCAGCAGAGTGTTGTGTTGAACATGTATGACTATGGATGGTCTGTTAGCAGCAGCTGTGTCCATTACTTTAACGTGAGGTAAACACTGACCATGCTGTCTACGCCCCAGTTCCGGAGTGGAGCGTGGGCAGCAGCGGCTCATTTGCATTTAGGAATACTAGTGAGAAACAGCCTGTTCTGAAAGGGACTGAGATAGAGGGGTAAAAAGCAGGCGAAAATGCCTAATCTGAGGATATTTTCAGCAAACTACTTCAGGGACATGTTTAGCGGAGCTCATAGACCTATTTTAACGGGTTGAAAAAATTTATAATGTGGGACCTTTGAAGTCACGTAAAACCCTAAATGCACCAACATTAAAGCTGCAGTGCTAGGGGTTGACTAATAGGGATTTGTGACTCTGCACGGCAAAACCAATCGCTTGTCGCAAAATTGAGTTATTACGTTTGCTTAATAAAGCTTCAAAACGATACCTATACGGAATGAATCGGACGACATATGACTGAGATATCAACATTCAAAGGAGTCGGGTTTCTCCTGTCACGCCA
>JAVGVS010001366.1:0-23293 GCA_032718565.1 Distichodus sexfasciatus
TATTATTATTATGCACTTTTGACGGCAAAACTGTGAAAGCAAACCGCAGAAAGATGTAGGACAAACTGCTTTATACATTAATTCAATTTAATTTCTATTTTCTCCACGTGATAATGTGACTAAAGATGCACCAGCAGCGATTAATTGAGGCTGATTATTAATATAAAGTTTGCTTATTTAAAACCAAACCAGAGAAGCAAACATCTGCCCCGGTGTGACGCGTGGAGTTTATTAAAATTAGCATTATAGGAAGCGCGGCCCGTGATTCAATTATTTTTCAATGACAAAATATGTAGTTCTTGGCTTAGACGCTTTATTGAAAAATAAAAATAAAAAGAAAAGATCACTTGCCAGTGATTAATACTGTATATTCCAGACATACAGTATACTGTATATACCATGGTTCATATTGCAAAACATTGTATATGTCTGGACTATGCCGTGATTAATACTGTTTATTCCAGACATATACAATGTTTTGCAATATGAACCATGGTATCTAGAGTATATACGGTCTACATGAAATCTAAATATTGCATTCGTTTTGTATTTTAGCTTCTTAAGCCCATGAGTCATGAGTAAACTTATGCAATTTTAATGCACAAGCCCAGCCCTCTGTTTCATCCTCGCTGGCTACGATTTTAATCTTCATTACAAGTTTCATGAATTCATGCATTTCTGTATTTTATGCATTTCTCACGCCACCTAACCAATGATGGCCGCGTCTGTCTCGCCGTCTGCTTTTCAACGATAAAGTGGCCAGAGGGATGAGCTTTGGGGTCGGTCGGAGGTGAGGAGACGTCAGCTCGGATTTTCTGGCACTACGGTGTGACATTCCCTCGGCTGTGGAGTTCTTTCATGGCCGGTCACCTCGGCTGGGTTCCTGCCTGCCGCCTCACACAAGGGTCTGTGTCAACAGAAGCAACTGAACAGTCTGAGAGGCCCAAACACAGAAGCAGCATTGAACCTCTCATTGCCCCCTTCATGTGAAGAGAGAGTGCTCTATGGCAACTTTACACACACACACGCACAATCCCCCCCACCCAGCCACCCACCCACCCACACAGTTTCGCAGGTATAGTCTGTCTAAACCCTGAAAATGTTATAAAGTTGCAGCTGTTTTCATATTTCGTTTTCATTAGCTGCCAGTCGTCATCACTGTAAAAATTCCATCGTGTTCAACAACTGCCAGTTTCAAGTAAAATCTAAGTGCATATACTGATTATTTCAACTCAACTCAAGTGTAGTTTTAGCGTTGCATTATCTGTACGAAATCCATGTTTGGTGTTTTACTTTCCATTCTACATGAATGCTATATGTGATTTATCTGTAACAGCTTATATATGTCTGGAACTGCAATATATTGCTTTTTCAATTTTGCAAAATGCAATACATATATTTTCCGTGTTGCATATTAACATGTTTGCTTGCATAATCATGAAACTGAAAAGTTAGTTGAAATCACATACATTATTGTTTTAAGTTGAAATAAATAAAGTCAACCTGGCTGATTGACCATATCAACCACCTAAGTCATCACCTTCTCAACTCAGCTCAAGTGTGGTCATTGTCATGGCTGAGGGTTATACCATCAATTAGGTTATATAATACGTTTTATTGCATTCATAATGAATACAATCAAATTAACTTTTCTTTTTAAATTTAACCTTGCAGAGCCATTTTTACTGGGGGATGTTTGTAAGAATACCCTACACAGGCACACACATGCACGTATACACACACCCTACAAGCTCCACTAGTACAAATATTTGACTCCATCCATCAACAACAGATCAGCCGTCAAGAGATGCTGAGCTGTATGAGGACTCGCTCAGCTGGTGAGAGTAGTAAAAGAAAACTATTACCCATTCTTGTTCTGTAACAAGACAAGAACATGCATAAACAATGCACTAATGTGATAAAGTGAGTGTTTGTCCGTAGGAAATACTTGTAGCAATTTAAAAGCATTTATATTTACCTTTACCTACAAAACAGACAAAATATAACATGCACATATCATAGGACCCCTCAGAAATACACAAATACTAAAAGAAAATAAAGGAATGTAAAAAATATGGTTTTGTACATTACTTATTTAAATCACAAATGTAAGTACTGTCATTTAGGGAATTTTAATATTTAAAGAATTTAATTTCCTTATTCTCCTCCCCTATATATAATGGCAAAAATTATAACAATGTTGATCACTGTGAATGTTTCTGATAATTTAATGTATAAACTAAATCATTAAAAGAATTCTGCAGCTTTTACAATTAGCATTTTCTGGATATTCCCTATTTATTTTGATAGATATTTTGATAAAGACTAAGGTTCATTTTAATGTCCTAATCTGTTCCCCTCAGTAAGACCCCAAATAAACTCTCTGTTTCTGTAACAACACATCTGATCAATGAGATGCTGAGCATATTCAAGCCCTATTTCAGCATTTTTTAAATGTAGAATTGAAATGCAAGAAGCAAAGGCTAAATAGAGTCTTGCTTCAGAATCAGTAGATGGTAGTCCTTTTTAATCTTTTATTTATTTATTTTTTACTATGGTTTGTCAGATCATATCATATATTATGTGCACATACATTATATATAGCATATATGTAGCTATATATTGTATATAGCATTCTCTATTATTCATAATTTTACTATAAGACATTTTATCAGTCCCAAGACTACAGATGCATTAAAGCATGAAACTTCCTTAATATCCCAGGTTAATGTTATTGCAGTGCAATGCTGTTCTGCAGGAACAGACGGGCTGCCTTATGCATGAGTAAATATTCAAAACTTCATGACATTTCAGCAAAATCAGTGCCAGGAAGCTGCTTTTATGCATTCAGTGCATCGTCTGACCATGCATTTAATAAGCTGTCAAATTCCCTGCTTTAAGGCGAGGGTGAAAAGGCTTTAATCTTCTAGCACCAGCGCACAGAATGGTTGTGATTAAAATGGTCAGCCCAGTACGCTTAAAGCAATTAATTCAGCATCCTGACATAAACTCTGCTATCACTTTGACAGCCTGGAGCCACGACTCCAAATGCTAGCTCTCCTGGGAACGGAGGAGGATGGCAGGCTTCTCCACCGGACTGTTTGCTCACTGGCCCTCCGAGTAATCTTCCTCGAGCCGAATGAAATGCAAGGACACAAACAATGTACCGGGGAAGAATGGGAGAGGGGGAATGAACAGTTTGGACTATTTGCTCAGCAGAAGGGTGGCCACAATGGCATGCCAATGGCTTTCCCATGAATCCAGAACCCTGTCTTAGGCCTTTCCCTTTGTTCAACTGGCGCTTTTCCGCTGCAAGGGCCACAGATGCCCTCACCATCAATACCTGCTTTCCATGACATTGCCTAGTCATGTGACCACATCTGGACTAAAACGAGCACTGTAGAAATCGGTGCCAAGGTTCTTTGGCACATGCCGCCCTCACAATGGCGGGCACATAGCAGTGGAATCAAAAGTGAAGCATTTAAGGCGCGGTGGATTCTGCCATGTGTTGACTGAACGGTCAGTGCAAACATTTCAGAATCGACCACTGAATAATCTTGTTTTGTAGTACTGAATAAGATGGTTTTGTTCTAAGGCGCAGGCTGATCCCGGTGAAAGCACTTTGTGGCACTCAGGGTGGCCACATCCTGAAGCTGAAAGGCAAACAGATCGACGTCTTTTTGCACAGAGACCATTCTAGTCACCAATACATAGGCCATTAGCACTGATGCTCACTCTGGATGGATTTCTAAACCTGATGTTAAAAGCTAAAACATTAAAAAACATCTGTACCACACATCACGGATGATGATTTTATACCTTGCCATGTTAATCCACTGTCAAATTGGAGAAAAGTTAGACCAAGGTCTTTTGGCTCGCCATCAGACAGACTAAATAGGAGGAGTGACAAAGTATTTTTCCATAATGCCACATTTCCAATTAACAAGCAATGTCCCTAAGACATTGCAATGTCAGGTTTTGGTACACTAGGTAACATTTCATTGAAGCATAGTTTTGGGTTTTGGGTGGTTATGACATCACACAATTCTGCATTTACAAAATGATCATTTTAAGAGTTTTGTTTCTTTTAAAGATGCTAAAGGTGTGCTATAAAGACATTCTGTTTATAGCAGGAACAGCCTACTTTTAGACATTGTCAGACTTATTATTTTTACTTTTTGTTTAAAAACTTAAATTTATCACATTGTCTTACAAAATTGTCAGAGTAGGGGGCAGGGTGGAAGAACAAAGGAGGGGGATGAACATGTAACAAAACACATGGAACACACTAAGGAGTTGCCTTAAGTCAAGAGATAAATAGACAGAACTTCCACATGTATGATGGTAGCCAAACAAAGACAACTGTAGGAAAGTAGGGTAAAAATAAGGAAAACTAAACCAAAGAACAAACTAGACAATTAAAATAAAGGAGTAAACCATGGACAGGTGAAACCCATAAGGATGATCAGTCCAACAACGGCAGGGAAATTATATTGGAATCAAATGTGCAATGTTAATATAAGTTTAGTTATTCTCATAAGAGATTTTTATCAATGTTGCACTATGTTTTGAAAGATTTGCAATTAAGATTCCTGATCTCTTTTTGTGGAAGAAAGTTTTAACCTCTTTGTGAGTATGTGTGAGTGTGGTAGTCCTCCATGCTGCATGCATCAGTGCAATTGTATGGCATCACTGTTCACCTACTTTCAACACTTATCCTCTCTCTTATGAGCCTTAGGATGAACTGTTAACGATCTTTTATTTTTAAACCTTTACAGAACCTCCACAGCGCGTACAGCTTGCCCAGGAGGGACGGTTATAGAAACCCAGTCGTAACAGAGTTTTAATGGCCACTTTCATCTTTATATAAAACCTTAGTCAAGCAGTATAAAAAATAATAAGTCATATGACTTTCCAGGCAATCAGGTTTTCTCTAACAATTCAACATACCCTTTGATTTGCATCAGTCAGTACAGTTCAGCATCCATGCTTGAACACTTTATAACATTAATATACGTTTATGCACGTTTATTTTTTCCAACCCTTGCAGTGTTACATTAAACTATCAGTGATTTTCCCAAGTGTGTTGACTCTATCTGAATGAGGCCTGGTCTATTACTCCCAAATACTTTTAACATCACGCATAGATTTATACTAATCCATCTCATTCAATTAAAGGATGCTGTTTCAAGAGCTAACAGGAGGCTTGTCGTTGCTGGTTATAGCCTCTTTGTGCACTATAATTTTCCAAAGTGAGAGAGAGAGTTTGGCTCTGTAGAAACTAGCAGCAAGCACAATGCCTCTCTGGGTGTGTAACTGTGATGACTCACAGACGTCTTGTTTCTCTGTCAAGGCTGCCAGCCTCTCACAAACCCGTTCACCTCAAGGATTAGAACAGCATTAACCAGGTCTATGACACAGATAAATAAGAGATTTTACCTGGAGTCAAATAATCACTCACTTAAGAGTGAGCCATAATATCTTAAATGCATTTTTTTCACTGCAAAGATGGACCATATAATGTGGTTTTATAAAGTTGGTCAGTGATTAAAAAAAATAATCTTTCCTTGGTTATTTGTCTTTTCTGTTTATCAATGTCATGGACACTTTTGCATGAAATAGTCAAATGTGTTTCCTTTTCACAATCGTACAATAAAAGAATGGATAAGATAAGTAAGTAAGATAAGAAGAAGGGAAAAATTAGATATTTAAGAATTTAACATAACAGGTTGTGACCCCCAAATGCCCTAAAGAGGCATTCTGGCAATGTTTAACAAGCCATCTATCTCTTACCTGCACCTCTAACTGAACCAGAACCTCATTACAGCACTGATGGCAGATAGATGAATCATTCCAAAAATTGGAGAGAGAGTTTCTAAATAAATACCTCATAAATACCTAAATAAATGAAGAATATTTTTTACATAATGAATCACCTAATTGGTTGAAATAAATATACATTTCTATCATTGTACCTATTGTGACAACTCTGTATTTGATGCTTTAACTGCCATTTGTGGCTTTCGTGATGAAAGAAGAATAAGTTGTTAATTATCCAAACAGCATGCAGCATGAATCCCAGCCCTTGTTTCAAATTGTATTTAACCCCACAATGTCCACTCTCACAGAATTGCATTTATGACTCACTTTTTTGCAGTGACATTTAATTGTGTTGCACATAGACATTAAATGTGACTAGTTGGTAGCAGTAATGAATAGTTGAACATTTATTAATAAGGCATAAAACATAATATATTTGCATATGCTTTTTAGTGCTTTAATTTAAAGTTTCTGATTATAAAGAAACAGAGAAAAGGATTCCCATGTGGGGCTTTCTAGGTTTCCTGTTCCTGCCATTGTTTTACTCAGTAATACTTTTATCCCAGTCAGTAGAGAGGTGCAGGCCGGGTCACTCCCTACAGAATGTATTTATGAATGAGATTATACAAAGCCACTCAATTAGTCTGTGAATCTTTTTCGAGGAAAGGTCAGTCTACACTATTAGTGACTCATATCTGAGCCTAGAAATCATGCACAATTAGGGATGAGGCTGACTTATATATTTAACCTCTAAAAGGACTAAATGTATGGTGGATACCAACAACATGCATATAGATTCTCTGTTTCTAATTTTTCTGTGCACACAGTGTATGTTGTAGGTTGCTTGGCAGCATTTATTGATTTGATAGCTTTTCTTTACACTGTATTCCTTAGGCTTTACTAGAGGAGACCAGCCATGTTTCCAGTGAGTTGATTCTCATAAAGATCTAAAGGCCAATAAACTGTGACAAGCATCAGCTTCCTTGTCTGTGTAAATATAGCTTTGTGATATGACTAAAAACGTCTCATAAATACTACACGGAACAGTTGTAGTAAAGCTGGAAACCATGGTGATTTTGTGTGACAGAGGGATAAAATTGGGAAAATTCACTGGGCTGTCTTCAGTCGCAGAAATAACACTAGAGTGGAAATCATTTGGAAAATGCTGTTGCAATTTTATTTGATATACTAGTTATCTCCTTCTTAAAACTTAATTACAGTCCAACATCCAATACAACCTCCTGACAAAATAAATGTTTGCTTGAAGTTTAGTTGATTTGTTTGAGTTTGTCTGAAATTGGATTTAACACGTCACTATTAGCATGTGTGAAATAATCAGGAAATGATGATGACATTTTGATAAATCAAATCTATATAAAAGAGTGAACAACCATATACTGGCCTGACAGTGAAACACTCAATTGAAATAGATCAGATTTCAGAAATTTCAGAAATAGGTCAGTGCAGATAGGCTGTGTCCAATTCCAAAACCAGAGGCAATGCTTTTTGTAAATGAATGACCAGCCACACCTCCCCCTGAGTTTGTCTAGTGCTGACTTTATTTACCCAGGAGAGTTTCATCACATCTCTTTTATCCCTCTGTTCTGTGCTGTCTGCAGAACATGTATGATTATATTAAAAGTAGACAGGGCTGTTTCAACCATACTGAATGTTATATTTCAGTCAACTGCTCACTGCAATGTTAGTGGAATTAGGTCTAAGTTATGGTGGTCCAGTCGTCTTGTGTTCAAATAAAATGATTACGAAATAAGCATTAATTGACAGATTGTTTAACATAAATGAAACATATTGTAACACTTAAAAACTATAACTGCTGATAAAGATGATCCGATCAATAAAATAATAAAATAATGAGGAAAAGAATACCAGCATGTGAATAAGCATGCGATAAGTAAATGATTATATTAATTGCATGCATTAGCAGACACCTTAATTAAGTAAACACATTAGCTAATCTTCAGTGATTCAACAAAAGTTTATTATTTTACTCACTTATTTGTTCCTAATATTGATTCAGCAGTTCCTGATATGTCATGAGTTGGGGAGCTTCTATTATACTTACTGGTAAAAGTGTAATATAATATTTTTACATATTATATGTAAAACCAATGTATTCTGTAACAGCACTCCTACTGCAACATAACAAGCACATATTTTTAGCAATGGAAGACTTGCTGTCAAAAATATATATTCTGTTCACAGCTGAAATGCCACACAGATGAATATAACCATAAGCAGTAGTATATACTTATATTTGAAAATGCCTCAAAAATATGGTATATGTATCCAGTAGTGTTGCTAGTCTGACATATATCAGAACAACACGGCACAAAACCGAGGAAAGGTGTCCATTAATCATTAACAGTGCTAAAAGCAGGAGCCTTTTGTATTCCCATGGAGCCTCCACTATCTGGCCGCCATGTGACATGCATGGGCCTTTTTTCTTGCAGATTGGGGAAAGCCAGAGAGCAAACACAGGTGTTTTGGAGTCGACCACGATGTCAGGGACAACCGCAAACAGGGCCAGCAATGTTGGGCTTGAAGATAGGCAGTGTTTGCTGCTGCGTTCCTATTTAAGCCAACGTTTCAAGTCGGACCGCTTTCTCTAGTCGACAGCAACTATTCACGCAGCACGTCTGACTGCAGACAGAAAGAGTGGAGGAAGAGAGAGGGAGAAAAGAGGCGGAAAAGTCCGGAGCAAGAACAGGCATGCCAGCTCTTTTGACACGGATGTTGAAGTGTGAGGAGGAGAGCAAACTAATTAATGGTGTCCGAGTCCTTACTTTCCAAGACAAAACATATTTATTTTTCTCAAGTGGAGCTATTTTCTTGACCTCTTGTGACAAAGGAAGTTAGCTCAGAGGTTAGAATATATGCAAGCTGTTATAATAAATCAAGGAAATGAGAAAGGGTTTATGCAATGGGAGCTGCAAAGAAATCAAATGAGTGATAAAGAATTTTAAAAAGTACTTTAAGCTGACAGGGCCTGGTTCAGTCATGTTTATTTGTGCATTCAGATTTACCTATACCCTAATCTGCAAATATTAATTTTGATTAGGACTAAGAAGATCTCTATAACAACACAAGCATTAATCAGGCTTTTTCTGGCCTTGCACAAGCAGTAGTAAGTTATTCTCATATGACAATCTGTGGGAAGAAAAGATGATGAAAGTGTTAAGAGTCAACACAAAAGGTAAATAAACATTAGCATAAAGTTGGAAACTGAGACAAACTTTCCTTTGACTTGGCTTTCTATGAGAACGGCTTGACCTTTTGGACTTCAACACACAAAAAGAATATTTATGGTATATTTGCAGATCAGACAGTCTCACACGTGCACGCAAACATGCATTCTCTAAAATCTAACATTGCAAACCACATTCTTTAAACCAGCATCATGAAGAGACAATTTTAGCATCAAAATAAAGAAATTATTTGTTATGCCCTTAGGCCAAATGTGATTAAATATACTATTCATTCATTCATTCAATCATTCTTCGAACCGCTTAATCCCAACTCGGGTCATGAGGGGACCCGGGAACTACGGGTGCAAGGCAGGGACTAATCCTGGGCAGGCACCAATACACTGCAGGGCATACACACTCACACAATCACACTCTCATTCATACCTTAGAGGACCAATTAACATATAGTGCATCCTTTTTGGACTTTGGGAGGAAACCGGAGCACCTGGAGGAAATCCACATGAACATGGGGAGAGCATGCAAACTCAACACAGAACCCAGGACCTTCTAAAATCTAAAATATTGAGAAATGTAGTATATTTTAAACCAGCCGTTCATAGGTAATAAATGTTCTGGGGCATTCCTGAGATTTGCCTCCACCTGCCACAAAAGGCCAGTGTAAAATAACTAATGTAAAATGATGCTAAAATCTGTGCTGTTAAATCAGGCTTAAGCCTTTACTGCCAGACTTCACAGAAAAGCCCATAAGGCGAACATGTAATTGCTAAAACCTGCCAATTCTCTGTTTCATGGAGCCTCAGCACAAAAGTCTTTGTAGGCTGTAGTAACTCAAGGCTTAACATCGCTTTACACAGATGGGCCTGGAGATAAAGGCTTTGCTATTAACTTGCTGCGTCGCCTGCTAAAGAAGTTGTCTGCGGTGGTGGGGTGGAAGAGGGAGAAAGACCTGGCAAAGCGACTTCCTGGTAAAGCTACAGGCGTCCTGCACGAGCTTTATTTGATGTAGATGGAGATTAAAATGTTCATGAATTTATACCCCTTTTTTCAGATCAAAGTCAAGTTTAGTTCATTGTGTCCAGTGAGTCGTTTGTTCGTCAGCATTAACTAATACCATTCAAACATTCAGAAAAAACTGAACCATAAATTCTAAATTATTCCCAAAATTGCAACAGAATATCCAATGTTCTGTTTTGAAGCACTGTAAAATTGTCTAGGTGGAAAAGTGGCCACTATGTGTGGTCCTTTATCCTTTTTAGCCTGCATTAACCTTTAACAGGACCCGGTCATGGTTCAAGTACAGTCCTTTAGAGACGGCCTTGCAGTCTGTGGAGGCGGTGCCCCCGGCATGAGGAGATGGAGGACTGATAAGGGTTAAATCCATTTTCAGCTTGGCAGCTGCCATCAACAGTCAACAGGGAGCACTTAGTTAAGCCTCTGTAGGAAGCACACTCATGAAAAGCATCCACTCATGAAATCTATAAACTACACTATAGCTATAGTATAGCTAGAAAAACTGCTGTTTACAAGATTATGTAATAAGGCAAAATATCATCTGTAATCATTATTGAATTGCCTTTTACATGATCTCTAGCTAAATGTCATGTAGTGTTAAGGTCTTTTTTCATAGCTTGTTATCTTGTATTTACTATCTTAAATATATTATCTGTTTTTAATAGCATAATTTTGGAGCAGGCCATATTTCATATTTGCAAAATTAACTTCAAAATCCTGAATGTTTATTACTCTTTAGCAATGGAAGAAATTTGAATGATTTGTATATTTTGTTTACAACAACATCAATATGTATACCAATATATGAGGAGCAAAATATTATTATGCAGTATAACTATTACATGACAATTTGCTATCATTAACCTTTAATTAGGCGGCATGGTGGTGCAGTAGTTAGTGCTGCCGCATCACAGTGGCCTAGGGCCTTTCTGTGAGGAGTTTTGCGTAGGTTTCCTCCGGGTGCTCCAGTTTCCTCCCACAGTCCAAAAGCGATTGTGAGTGTCTGTGTGTGTGAGTGGCCTGCAGTGTGTTGGCACCCGCCTAGTGTTGGTCCCCGCCTCTCGCCTGTAGTCACAGGACAGGATCCGGTCCCTGCAACCCCGATAGGGATTAAGCTGATAATAACTGACTGATGACTAACTAATCTTTAATTAACAAAATAATAAATAAGCCAAAAATTTCTCTTAAGGAATATTGATAATTTGAATGATTTACATATTCTATTGAATAATATTCATACTAATGTCTATATATACACTACCAGTCAAAAGTTTGGACACACCTTCCCATTCAATGTTTTATTCTTTATTATCATGACTATTTACATTGTAGATTCTCACTGAAGGCACTATGAATGAATACATAAACAAAAAGTGTGAAATAACCCAAAACATGTTTTATATCTTAGATTCTTGAAAATAACGACCCTTTGTTTTGATCACTGCTTTGCACGCTCTTGGCATTCTCTCGATGAGCTTCATGAGGTAGTCATGTGAAATGATTTTCCAACAGTCTTGAAGGAGTTCCCAGAGTTGCTGAGCACTTGTTGGCCCTTTTGCCTTCAGTCTGCAGTCCATCTCATCCCAAACCATCTTGATTGGGTTTGGTCAGGTGACCGTGGAGGCCAGGCCATCTGGTGCAGTGCTCCATCACTCTCCTTCTGGGTCGTACAGCCTTTACACAGTTCATTCATAGTCTTGATGCCTTCAGCGAGAATCTACAATGTAATTAGTAATGAAAAAACATTGAATGGGAAGTTGTGTCCAAACTTTTGACTGGTAGCGTATATATATATATATATATATATATATATATATATATATATATATATATATATATATATAATATATAACTATTAAATATGAATTTGCTATAGTTTTTTTTTAAATTAACACAATATAAATGAGCCACTGAATATATATTTTAAAGCTTGATTGTTTATTAATTTATTTCTAGAGGAATAAGCCAGAATTATATGTTTTATGGCCTGGATTATGTGGCTCGTGTTTTTGATCTTAACTCATCAAAAGTGTTTTGCTTTGGCAGGAGGGATACCCCTTGTGTTAACATAGATGGATCTTATTGAAACCCGGAAAGTGGGAGAAGGCCAGCTGCTGCTTTGGGGCGAGGTGTGGAGGCGGCAGCTGGTTCTGATCACCTGTCCCTCAGGTAAACACATCAGATCCCCTCCACAAGGCAGCTGCAGGGCCCGAGCGGGCGTGCGAGGAGACAAAAGCCAGGATCGTGCGAGGAAAGCGACGGGGCTGTGAGACGGTGAGGTATGTTGATGACAGGTAAACACAGATCACGGGTCCTCCACATCAGCATCAAGAACAGAAGAGTGCTCGACTCAGACTCCATTCATTGCGGTTTGGTGAACAGATCTCCAGGGTCTAACCTGCAACAAAAACACCTGCTCACGAGCCTTTTCATGTGCATCATAGTGTGGGTGGTAAATGAAGAACTGCATGGCATTTTCTTTACAGTAAAATGGCAGTTAACCTGGATTTAAAGAGTGGGAAACCGGTTTAAAACATAAAATGGTTTATCAATGTCATCAGCTGAAGTGATTTAAGCTTGTAAACTCTTATCTAGATAACTGAGTAACATTATGACAAAATCAAACCTAATTTTTTATGTTCAACAAATTATTAACGTTATGCTCAAAATGTTCCAAATAATGCAACAATGAGTGTGATCAGCCATGTAGACATCAATCAGTCAAGAGGTAGCAGTTGGACCTTTTGTGTTGGTAAACAAAGGATCTATAGGTGCTGAATTACATCATCTTCATTGAGCTGAGGTCAATGTGCTATCAGCTGTCACCGTTATGGTGATAAGGTCAGACTGAATTCCTACAACAAGCGATTTTACGAAAATACAAGATAATCTCAAAGCAAGTCCAAGCTTTCTTCTTTTATGATGTGCCGAGTACAGTTTTGACCCAAGTGCAAAAATCTATTTAATAACTGATTTCTCTGGAAATTCACCTTTCACCTTCTTTCCCCTTTCAACTTCAACTCAGAGCAAGAAAACTCCAAAACCTTAAAGGTTACTAAGGCTTCCAATATTCCATATTGAATTAGATATGAATTAGAACATTATAATTTTCTATTATTAAAAATGTAAATGTAAAATCTTTGACTAATTTTATCATTATTGTTACCACATCTTAATACACAATTTCCTGACCTTAATATGTGGTTTTATTATCTCTTACATTTTGGTAATTGGGATGTTTAAGTTTTTTTTTCTATTTTAAGTTTTACCCAAATTCCTTGTTGGACAATTAAAGATTAGATTAGTAGGCCTACTAAAGTGGTTGAATTTAGTATGTATCCTATTGACTATAACAGTCAATTTGCTAGAACACACTGACAGCTGCATATTATAACAGAAAAAGATCAAATTCATTTTAATTTTTTAAATTATTATTTACGGATCTCAAACAAACTACGAACACAAAGGACCCAAAACCCCACCCCCCCAACCCAAATCAACAAAACAACACCCAACACACACAAGTATAGTACAAGTACACACCAAAAAAACAATAACACAAAAAAAAAATTCAGTCATTATAATCTAACAAAAGTCGTTATAATCTAATTACATTGTAAAATCTGAATTGTGTACCTAATACTTGCAATACAGGGTCCCATATTTTAACAAATAGCTGTGCTCTGCCTGACAGATCGTACCTTAACTTTTCAACAAGAAGGACTCCCAGGAGTCACCCTAGCCGCTATTCAAAATGGGGGGCACACTTTGATTTCCACAGTTTAAAATTTTTTGGCTATCATTATATCATATTCCACGAATTGGTGAATGTTACAGTCAACATTCTCAACTGCAGTGGAATGCCCCAATGATGCAATCTCTGCATGCTGAACACATCAGAATACAATTTAAATATAGAAAACAAGAAAAGTTTAGGGCATAACCAAAAGTGATGTGCTAGCTTGGCCTCTTCCCCCGAACTGAGCACATTTTGTAAGCTGAATTCCCTTTTAATGATCCTCTCTACACTGCCGTGCTTCTTGCAGGTATCAGAGACCAGGCATCAGATGACACTGACAATCAGATAAGGGAGGCATGTAGAGTATGTGACTGAGTGAGTGCTACCTCCACTGACCCATGTAGACAATAGTCAGACAGACAGCACTGTCTCAAAGCTGCCCAGGCCATTAACGTCCCACTATCACGGCAGCAACTGAAGTTGTAAAGTGTGTCTATCCTGGACAGAATTAGTGAGAGGAGGCTGAGAGATTGTTAGCGAAGGCCATTAAAGCTGTTAAAGTTCATTTATGAACAAATAGAGCTGCCTCATTCTTACGCATACAACAATTATATGACCATGTTGCTTCCAGATGACCCCCACAATAAACCCTGAACGTTCATAAACACCTACTGGGAAAAAGTTGTCAAATCCATGACTCCTGTTAGTGAGGACCAATGTACAGACAAAGACTACTACAGAGATACGTCTGAAGTAGAATCTAACTCTAACTACTGGGGAACCTCTTCACTAATGAATTAATTGCAACCTGTAAGTGGACAGATGACTTTAAATAAACAGTGTTGTTTAATCTGCTGTTTCTTCGAACAGGGTTGTGCTTCAGTGGTGACCAATGAGTAGATTTAAGAAAATGATAAAAGTACTGAAATGACTCGACATTCAGTGGTTTTGTTGTATAGTATTTATTTCTATGCTAGTTTCTCATGCATTTGTTGAAATATTCTCATGTCTTACATATGGCACTATTGAGATTAAATATGAATGAATGAATGAATGAATATGATAAAGTGCTATGTAAATATACTTGTCTTGCCTCATCAAGCATTAGGGATGTGCTCTTTACCAATACATTCTACCGAAAAACACTCACTAAAGCTGGCCTACAAAGACTTGCTGTGACCATCTTGAGGTGTGTTAGAATGACAATGGCTATATAGTGCTATGATACTCATTTATGGACCAAGAGGTTGTGTGTTAAAGTCTTGCTCTATCCTACCTTCTTTTGGCCAGTTGGTAGCGTAACGATTAGGGCGTACGCCCAGTGATTGGAAAGTCACCGGTTCGAATCCCAGAAACGGTAAAGGTACCACTGAGGTACTCATGAGCAAGGTTCACCCCAAGTTGCTTTATGAAGACTATTCCTGTAATTACTAAGCCAGACGCTGTTGTGTAAAAGAGCATTCTAAAATGCAGTCAATATGATTCAAGCTGTATTTTTAAAATATTTTGACATCATAAAAGTTGCTGAAACTCTGACTATCATAAGCCAAAAGTCATACAAAGCTTGTACTGTTTTTTCATGAAATCAATTCATATGTAATTTTTTAAATTTATGATTGTGTATGGATATGTAAGTTGATTTGCATCTTACCAATAATGAATTCAGCACTGACCACATGACACCTAAACCGATTGCATTGTATTCCTTATTTGTTTGTATGTATGTGTGCACAAGTGTGTGTGTTTGTGTTTGATTGTTGCAGGTCAACCACCGGCAAATCTGTCACTCTTTAAACACATGTGGTCATGGCATTTGCTTCACGCAAACAGTTTCAGTCCCTGGACTGTCATCAACACCTATCGCCAAACACACTGCAGTTCAACAGAGCCGTGTTTATAGTCCACTCCACCTGTAATGAGGCTGCCCTGTTCATACCAAATTCAACTCAACTGCTTTTTAACTGGGTTTTGTTTACATGGCCTGTGTGGTTTGGCATTGTGCAGGGGGCACCATCCACCTTATGGGAGAAAGTGTAAAATCGGTTGAAAGATTACGCTTTAAACACATTACTCAGGTTAGGATGCTGGCAATTTTTCTGTATATTTAAGAAGAGGCAAACAGAATTGTCTTATACTTCTTAATAAAGGAGGTGTTAGGTCCTTTAAAAAAGGTGAGTACATCCTCCTTTCACCTCTACAACAGTCTCCACTTCACTGCTGTACATCTCTTAAAAAATCTCTTTGGAAAAGCAGACCCAGCCCGTGTCAACAGGACAGCGCTGGAGTCGCGCCGCCGCTGTTGGCTTACACCCTGTTCGCAATGTTTTCCTTCTCGCAAAGTTTGCCCTGGACGCCAACGAGACCCTGATAAAGCCCACTGCAAATATGAGGAAGATCGCCATCCACATGGCAAGGTTTGCACAGTCCAGCCGAGGGTATATATGCAGTGAAAACAGTGAGAGTGTGGTTTGGCCCATGTGAAGAGATGGATAGAGATGGGCAGACCGGATGGAGAAGTGACAGCCATGAGTTTGGTATGTTTAGGTGGATAATTTCAATGATAACCTCTGAAAATATTAAAATGAAAAATAATAGAGAAATTATGTATATAACATTGTATCTATACATCTATAACAGTACTCTCTCTACTTAGAGAAAATCATTCAGACTCCATACTCAGATGATCTTTATATTGCTTTTCTTGAAACATGCAAGGTTTATGATGCCCCAGATGTTTCTAAAACTTGGAAGTGCTCTAATTGCTCTATATCCAGCTGTTCTTAAAACACGTCAGAAGTCTAAAAGACACGTCTGCCATTACTCTGGGTCACCAGGTCATTATTATTCATACATTAGTGATTACTGCTTAAGTAAACAATGATTGTGTGTCTGTGCCTGATCCCGATCTGATCTGTAGCTCTGCATAGCTTAAGGAGATAAAACCCCCTCTGCATACAAAGACCTTTTCTGCCCCTAACTGCCCACACACACACACACCCACACACACATACACACA
This sequence comes from Distichodus sexfasciatus, assembly GCA_032718565.1. Taxonomy (NCBI): domain Eukaryota; kingdom Metazoa; phylum Chordata; class Actinopteri; order Characiformes; family Distichodontidae; genus Distichodus; species Distichodus sexfasciatus. The sequence continues at coordinate 16,814 of JAVGVS010001366.1, forward strand.
CACACACACACACTGATACACACAATGTACTTTAAAGCACAATGACTGTAACTTTCTCGTTGTGATTATATGTTACACCTTATCTCTGGAGATTGTTTAAACACTAAATGTTAAGGCCATGAATGTGAGATTGGTGACAATGACATAAAAATATTAATGTCAACCTAACTGAAAGTCTGAGGCTTTTTGAGAAGATAATGAAATTTTTTATTTGTGATTCAAGTTTCAGAATTTGAACTTGATATTTTCTGCCAAATTATGACATTACTCAAATAAAAGTCAACAATTTCACCAAATCATCCTCTCAATATGAAACATATGGCTTCTGTCTAGAATCAAGACTCAACAAAGGCCACGCTCTGACTTTTGTTCCAGTCTCAGAATGAATGCTGATTTGATTATGCCATTGAATTTTAGGAGTACTATTCTTGTTTTCTTTATTCATACTGTACAGTATATTTACCCTTGGTAATCAGAAAGGAGGTCAGTAGCAGGATCGCATACCAATCTCTCACTCATCATGTTCTGGTTGATTTCAGACAGGCAAATTTCTTCTCCGCATTTGTTTTGTTTTTTCCCACTACCAGCAACCTGTGTAGGACTTAGATCAGGGACTGGGATCTGCTGTCCCTGCAAAGAAAAAGCCACTTACAGTTATAATGCTTTGATGCACCTGATCTCAGATCAGTGTGCCAGTGCAGCAGTGGAAATAGCAGAGCCTCCTGGGAAGCGTGGGTGGCCTTAGCTTTTGTAAGGCCTCCTCCCTTTAACACCCTTAAGCCTTCATTTAGTGAACTAAGTCCGCTATGACAGGGCTCAGGGCTACAGTTAATCCCATCAAAATGCCCCGACTGGGAGATGTAGTGCAATAAAGGCAACCTGCACTTCACAAGGCTGATGCACTGCCAGAGCGGAACTATGGCGAAAGCAAAGATAAAAAGTGTACTTCATAAAGCTGTTGCCACTAGTGTGCAAAAACTACAAAACTTTTTTACATGCAGTTAGGTTCAGTTGACTCCTAGAAATTGAAACAAATCTTAGAGATTTAAAAGCATTGATAAGGGGCCTGCATGATCTTCAAAACAAGGTGAAAGCTACTAATTGCGTTCTACATAGTAGGAATATTCAGTAAGTCGATAAAGTCTGTGTAGCCCATTTGCAGAGAATCCATAGTGATGAGAACGCCCACAGTAGATTTGTATTTGTGCTATTGGGGCAAGAAATGTTAGTCCTAATTGTATTACTGTGCTTGTTTGGACATGGCTCATGGAGGATCTGGTTAGATTCTGAAAGTGTCTCAACAAGAAGTGGGATACACATGCAGGATGCTGTTGATGATGAACAGCCTGTTTATCACATCCAAAACAAAACAAAATAAAAAAAGAATAATAATACATTTTCCTTATTAAGGCCTTTCAAGACACCCAAGGAGATCTAAGGAGACCTTAGATAAGGAGATCTAAGGAGACCTTACACAAGCAAAACATTGCACAACTGGACATAACATTTCAATAAATCAACCCCAGAGCAAACTAAAATTAAAAGTAGTGGAATTTCAGTGAATTTGCATGTATAAAGAGTTTCTAATTTAGATTTGAAAGTAGAGACAGTGGTAGCCAAGTCACTACAAATATCAGGAATCAAAAACATTTGTCTCAAATACAAAATACAAAGATAAATATAAAATACATTTCAGTTTGTTTGAAAGCTAGTCATTTGAAATAGTATAGTAACCATCATGCCTAAAGAGCATCATAGCATGACAGCAGTAATGAGTTCCTGGTTCCCAAGATCCCACATGGTGGGAACACTGGTATGTTTATTGTGTTTCTGTTACATTAGGCGTATCAAGTTCATTTAGGTCGTAAATTGTTGCTGGATGGGTAACTGTGTTGTGTTGTTTTATGTGGTTGTTAATGCTGCTATCATCTCAGGTGTGCTAGTCTCTTTCTTGGTGACACTTTTGGGGTTAGTGTTGAGTGTTTTTACTCATCAGCTCCTGTGTGCATGTCCACAGAAAACCATCCTTGGTTTGGTAACGTGAAATGTGTCAGAAAACTGTGTCTGAAAAGATGTGGAAAACCCCTGTAGTCAGTTTTACAACAGCCTGGAGTTACACCTTTTCACGGTAGGTGTAAGTCGGGTGGGTTCCTGCCTATGTGGAGAGGTTATGTTTAGCATAGCCCTGCCCTGATCTACTGCTCTGGCCCTGCCCATCTGTATAGCGTCAGTAGCCTATATACTAGTCTGGGCAACTTCGCTGAGAGAGTCTGTAATATGCTAATATGCTAAGGTTTTTCACTGCACTGTCATGTTTTCATATTGTAAGTGAAACTGTATTTAAGGGTAAGGGTAACAATATAATCAACTGCAGTAATATTATTTTTTTAATTGCACGTACAGTGTTAAGCAAGTTACTTCCAAAATGTAATACATTATAGAATACTAGTTACGGTTATTTCAAAGAGGGCAGCACGGTGGCGCAGTGGTTAGCGCTGCTGCTTTACAACGAGAAGGTCCTGGGTTTGATCCACGGATCGACCGTAAGACCTTTCTGTGTGGAGTTTGCATGCTCTCCGGGTGCTCCGGTTTCCTCCTACAGTCCAAAAGCATACAATATAGGTTGATTGGTGACTCTAAATTGGCCCCATAAGGTGTGATTTAGAGTGTGCTTGTGTGAGTGAGTGTGTCCTGTAGTGTGTTGGCGCCTGCCCAGGGTTGGTCCCTGCCTTGCACCCGTAGTTCTCAACATAGGCTCTGGTCCCACCGCACAACCCCGTTTGGGATTAAGCAGTTCAAATAATGAATGAATGAATGTTATTTCAAAGTAATTTCTTACATTACAATATTACTATCTCTGAATTGTAATGTCTCCTGCATTACTTTTGAGTTACTTTCATCAAAATAACTGTAGAAGTAAGACTTGACATTCTAAAACGCTAAAATGTAGTTTTACTGCAGAGCAGCATCCATATTTTGATATATAACTGCTGTTCTCTTTTTATAGCAGCTATTCATTTGTTATATTCCAACACCTATACACCTGATTCAGTTTGCTGATTAGAGGAAACAAACCTCAGCAAATGAGGATACTGTGGACTTGTGGACCATATTCTTTTAATGACATAATTGTAAAATAATAAATGTGTAGTTTGCAACTTCCAGTTTAGATAAAGATAATTTACTCCATAAGGTAACAAGATAAATGATATGATAATTTACTCCAAAAAAAATTGGAATTTGGAAATAAGCATGGTAAAGTTATAAAAGAACATTGACTTGTATATATTACACAGACACACATCCACAACATTTAAAGCCAATGAATCAGAAATAAAGTAATGTGGTCTCTTATTTTTTTCCGGAGCTGTATATAATTTCACAAGCTTCATTCAAATAAGTGGTCAGTGCCACAGTGAGAGCGATTTGTGAAAGTAAGAAAGCGATTATTTGTCGTTGTGAACACAGCACACAGCGCACCACAACCACATGTAATGTCTGCATTTGATCCATTGCTGAAGGAGCAGTGGGCATCTGACATGCTGTGTTGTGGAATGCTAATTATTTAATGCAACAATTAAAAGTATTATCATAATGTTACACAGTATGTGAGGTAAAACATACAGTACATGTTGCAGGAGAAATGTTACACTAGCTTTCATTTGCCCTCCATAGTTACAAAGGCCTTCATAAAAAGTGACAAATCCCATTTAGATAAAGCATTCTCGCACAAACATTCGTTGAATAATTCATTGATTCATCGATTGATTCACTGATACAGTAATGTCATGAAACAAATGAACTGAAGAAAATCAGTAGCCCTGCTGTCAAATGACATGAATTACATAGAGCTAGATTATCCAAACATGCTTAAACAGTACAATGTTTTTAAATCCAACGAACTAATGGAATGATTTAAATAAATTAGAAGCCAGTCATGTGGTAAAAAAAAAAAAGGTTACTTTCTGGTTATGCAAATATACTTCAGGTCATATTCTTAATCATCACGGTGAGAGAGAGCCATTTACAGACTCTGTAAACAGTCACATGAACAACTATAACACACACAGCAAGTTAAGATAATATAAATTGTATTTCTTAGCAATGTCCTAAACATATTCAAGAAAAATGTATAGTTTGACTTTTCCCATCAGAAAATGCGTCCAATATTTGCACAGTTGTCCCTAAGTTTATATTTTATATTCTACTTCTAGTTTAAAGTGTATATTTTTTTATGATATTTATAGATTGTTTATTCGGTCTGCCTTATTTGTTCTTTGTACTGTTAAAACTTGTACAGTATATAGCAGAGATGGCAATAAAGTTTACTTTGACCTTGACCAATCCCAAATCGTCTGAACTACTGTACGGTGCACCACTGCTCGTAGTGGAGGGCGGTGAGGTGATGCAGCATTGTGACTGTACAGAGTCCGGGAGAAATGCCTCTTTTACACATTTTTTCCCTCTTGTACAAAAGGTCTCGCGGTGTTTGCGATTTTTAATACGAACAAAGCAACACTGATTTTCGGGTTAAACGTGGGTTGTAACGCGCTTTACTGAAATGTGTAAATATGGGTATAATATTACTGAAAAAAGTATTAGTAATGCCTTGCATTACAGCAAAAGTAATGCAATACTGTAATCGTGTTACTTTTTCAACGCGCTACCCTCAACACTGGTAGGTGAAAAGTAAAGGGCAATCCACATGTTCATATTGGTAACTTTTGAAAGCTGGAAAATCCTTCTTTGTGCAACACCGCCGTGATCTTGGTCCTGTATTGCGCCATTGTCATTAAAGAAATTAAAGTTCAATTTGTCTATTTTTCCTCATTTTAAAGGCTGCATAATACAACTGGCTGTATTGGGCATTCATATATGAAAGTTGCAGAGTTTTTAGCACACTTTACTTACAGAGATATTACAAAACAGAAATATTTTCTCTTGGTAAATGTTTATTTATTGACAAATCGCGTACTTCTAGGGTTAGACTTGGCAACATAGGATCCCTTTTAGAAGTAGATGAACGTAATAATTAAGAAAGTAATAACCTCTGTTTAATCACACTTGCAGTTGCAGCAAAATTTTCACCCCACAGGGGGAGCACAAAACCCGATCCCTGACTGATTTTAAATGTAGTATTTGCTCTAGATTATGCAATTTTCTACGTGTTCTACGTGTGTCTCAAAGTGTCTACATAGAATTAATTTATTTTAAATGAATTAGACGTGTTTTACATTTATAAACATGTATTGATCTAATTACTTATATAAATATTTTAGCGTATTTCAATATATCCACTATATATGTTCTTATCTTGTCAGGTGAAATTACTCAAATTCACACACAAATAGATTTGTTTTTATTGCTGAAATAAGAAAAGTTGTTTGCCAATACCATCATTCTAATCTTAACCTTGTTCATGCATGAACTGCATCTAAGACAAGGCCTACGATTGATTGTTCGTTCAATGAATGGTGTATCAAACTTCTTCAAACATTGTATGTGTAACAACAACAACAATTATTATTACTAGTATTATTAGTATTCTTATTACATACATACACATACATACATACATACATACATACATACATACATACATACATACATACATACATACATACATACATACATGTATTATTAATAGTATTAGTTGTATTTCTTCTCTATGCAGCAGAACATTTAACAGAAGATTACATTTTGAGTTTAAAAACCCAATTGCTGCAATTCAATTACATTTACATGTCATTAAATAAGACTAAAATGCTATATATTTCAAAGGAATTTGAACACAATGCTCTCTAGTAATGATGCACACAATGATGTCACACTAAAATTCAAATCCTTGAGAATCTCTTTCAAAACCTTTAAATAGGACTGCTAGGGGAAAAGATGTACTACTAACAAATTTACACAAACACCACAGGAGGTGTGTTATTTTGACATATTCACTGTTTAGTGTGGCTTGCTGTTTCAGACGTCGCCGGAGATTTCGGTCTCCATGGCAGCGGTAAAGGCTTTGTCTCTTATGAATTTCAGATAAGGTGAAATGGAAGTGGACAGATGAGATTTTTAATGTGCAGGGAGGAGGTCTGTCCTCCTCATATTTTAATAAAGCAAACAGGTCTGAGCGCTGGAGGTGACAGCTGTAAATGACATTGTCAGTGCAAAAATTATCAGCAGCTTTACAATCTGTTTGCTCATGGAAAGCAAACATGACGTGAGTGGCATAGATGAAGGGAAGGAAGACAGCAGGAATGAAAGGAGGTGCGTATGGGGTGCCCTATAGTGCCCATATCTTTTAGTAATGTCACTTTTTAAATGGATTTATAATAAATATAAACAGAAACAAGAAAAAGAAAAAGGCAAATATTTCACTGGTTATCACTCTCAAGAAGTAAATCCTTTATTCACTTACTCAGATTTTTCTTTAACAGGATCCTAAATACATTTTAGGACATATATATATATATATATATA
>JAVGVS010001367.1:0-23248 GCA_032718565.1 Distichodus sexfasciatus
CAATAATAACAGAATTATAACAGTATAATAGAAAATAAAATAATAAAAATAATAACAACAGTAATTGTTACAATCTCACCCTGTCTTTATCTCTCTCACTCTCTTTCCTTTCCCCCAAAACTCCCCTGCGTTTGCTCTTCAGCCCCCCACTCGTCTGTTACAATGCTTCACTTCTTGAGGGGGTTGAAGGTGCGATGGAGCAGGTGGAATGGATTTTGTGCAGTCCGAAATTCCCACTGGACTGGAAATTCAAACTGTCTTGTTTGTAAAAAAAATTCTTATTATAATGTATAATATTAGACGTGTGAACCTTCACTGGTCTCACGATTTGTTTAGATTACGATTATCATGACAACGACTCGATGCGATCTCGACGCAACACGACGCATCCCATCAATTTTTCTACATTGCTTCCCATTGCATGCCGATTGAGCACGGATCGCAGATCGGGCAGCCACAGTTACTACCGGGATGTTCTCTTTAACTTTTACGCCGCAGCCAGAAAATCACCAAGTGTCATTATGATTTAATCGATTATGGTCTACCACTCCACAGGTGTAGAATCGTCCACATCTGCATCGCGATGCATCGATTATATGATTAATTTCAACGTCCCTATATAATATATAATAATATTATACAACTGTAGAATTGAAGAGAGCCAGAAGTTGATGACATTTATTTATTTATTCATTTATTTATTTATAGCACCTTTCAAACATTTATTTGAAAATTTCACCCTTACTTGTTATTGGCATTTACAATGTTAGTACCAAAGAAATTTAGTGTCAGTGTCATCCAAAAAACATGGATAGATGAACTCACAACTTTAATCTATTTCTTAAATAGATTAAAAATTCTTCATTTTTAATCTGAGTTTTTAGTCGATGAGCAGCACTAATTTTTTTCTTTGACTTTTCTTCCAATGTAGCCGTTGGCGACAGTTTGGGGCCTTGTTTTTCGTCTTTGAAGTAAGCTATGCAAACCGCCTGCCAGAACACAGCTTCTTAAATGGCTTTGCATGGTGGTGGTGTGTATGTGTGTTTGCTTCTTCAGCACGGAGAATCGGTGCAGTGAGGAAGAGTGGCCTCGGGCCATGGAAGAATTAAGCTCGCCAGTTTGTTAGTGTGTATAGGATTGTACGTCCACACACACGCACACACACACACACCCACCCACACCCACGCACTGCTGTTTTAGTCTTGCAAATTTTAGCCGGGGCTGCGCTAAGCCTCGAAGGCTCCCCCAGCGCAGATCAGTTTGACTGAAATGGATCTACCAAAAACCACGTTTTCCACTGCAGCGGATCGGGTTCCAGTTCTAGTTCCGGTTCCTACGACGATTCATAGATTAAAAATAATAGTGATTGGAGATGAGGAGGAGCATAAACAGAGGCAAAAAGAGAGATAAAACAGAGAATAAAGCTGTAAATTTATAAGAAAAAAATTGGATATTCTCTGACGTTGCAGTCACACGTTTGAGAGAAAAAAAACAATATCGATATCAAAGTATGTCCAGCTTTTTTCCCATAAATTTGAGATGTAAATCTGGAAAATTTGAGAATATCTAAGATTTTTTCTCATGAATTGGCAATTTTAATTTAGGAAATTTTGAGTGTCTTCCTGCAAATGTATGACTTTGCAATGTCATAGAATATACAGATTTATTTGCATGAATTTACGCCTTTAATCTCGGAAATCAGAAGATTTCACCCGTTACCTGTCATCCCTCCTCATCCCTCCTTTTCCTGATCGGGAAAGTGAACGACATCAGAGTTTTTTTCCTCCACTAATCTTCACGGTGTGTGTTTTTGCCAGAACCTTCTGTGTGTGTGTGTGTGTGTTTCACAAAGTCTGGTACGAGACAATTTCGATTCTATTTAATTTGGGAGCCAGCAATCAATATGAGACAATATCATCCACTGATTTAACACCATCACTTCCATCACTATCAAATGCATTTCTGCGGCCGCACGGTAAAGCGATGAAATTTGAGCTCCATATTAGTCTATGGGGAAAAACGGACGGAGAAATGGACAGAACCCGCGGACGAATGAACGTATCAAAAACGTGTTTATAACGTGTTGGATCGTTGATCATTAAATCAATATATCGATGTAGACTGATGTATCGTTACACCTCTGCAGCTCACCACACCTGAGAGCAATTTGCTGCTTGCTTTGGAGAGAAGATCAGAAGGTTTGTGTCTGTCATTCCGAACTGTCTCGCTGCTTGTGTGTGTGTGTGTGTGTGTGTAATGCTCTCTGTCTGTTCGGCTTTGTGTAACACGCGCCGCGGCATTGCTGCCTCGGGAAACGCCGATAGGAGAGGAGAGGTTGTGTGTGTGTAATAGTGTGTGTGTGTGTGTGTGAGGTGGGGAATCGATTAGTTCCACCCGGCTTGACTCCAGAGTGGGCGACAAGGTTGCGCTGACCTGCTGGCTAATGGAGCGTCACTGCTGCCTCCTGAACCTCTTTCTCATCCCTCCATTTCCTCTTCTCCCTCCTCAGCTCTCCTTTTCCTCTTCCTCATCCCTCCTTTTCCTTCCCCCTACTCGTCCTCCTCCTCCTCCTCAGCTCTCCTTTTCCTCATCCCTTTCTTCTTCTCAAGGGAAGGAGAAGGAGGGATGAGGAAAAGGAGGGATGGAGAGAGAAACAGGAACAGAGAGGAGGTGGAGAGACGGAGACGGAGGACAGTTAGGCAGAGAGGAGGAAGAGAGAGGAAAGGAGAGAGGGAAGAGAGAGGAAGAGCGGAGAGACTGAGAGAGGGAGATAGGAAAAGAGAGATGGAGGAGGAAGAGAGAGAGTTGAATCAGCTCGTTTGTACAGCACTAGAAAAGAAGTGGACTCCAGTAAAGTTTTTAGTCTTCAAAGTGCTTTGAAGACGTCACTCTAGTTCCATGTGTCACTGTGTCGTGGTGTTTGTGTGTGTGTGTGTGTGAATTCCTTTCACCTGTTCTGCAGAGTTGATGGAATGTTTGGCCGAGCACCAGCTTCCAGCTACAGACCTGCTTTAAATATTTAACACACACTCGCATTCAGATGCACAGCAGATGCTGCTAAAATTAACTGCAGTGTCTGCACAACCGGGATTGTGTGAGTGTGTGTGAGTGTGTGTTAAGATTCCAAAAGCATGTGTTTCGTAGCTTCACTCCTAGGAAGAATGAGGCTTTTCTGGGCCACTAAATAAACACGAGTGCAGCCCGATTGCAGCCCATGCTGTTTGTTTTAGAGCAGTTCAAACAGAGCAGAAATAGAAAATTTTATTTTAAAAGCGGAAAGATCCGGATTACTAATGGAAACGAGATGCTGGGAAAATTTGCAGCTCGTTTCGTTAAAAACTGTCATGCTTTATTTTTCTCCAGAGGTTGCCAAGTGAAAATGAAATCCTTTAAAAAAATATTTATATCGGGTTTTACGCAAATTCAGGTTAGGGTTAGAGTAAAATGCGGTACGGCTACTTCACCTGGCTCGAAGACATTGATCGCACATTAGTTGTCTTACTTCGGGAAGTTCACCCGTCTCCTTAGCTTGTCAACAAATTAGAGTTCATGACTCACCCGTGTTAATCACCCGGATCCATTAAATAACCCACGAGTCACGAATCAATACTGACTCAAGTGACTCGCACACCCGGATCAGTTTAGTGAGTGACTCAGAGGGAGCCGAATCCTAAAAACGAACCGATATGACAAATGCGTGTTTATTACTGCGACACACGTTCACGATACACGTTTATTTACGACAGTTGTTACGGGCAATACAGTTTCTTGTGTGTAGAGGGATCCTGCAAATCTTACATAGTGTTGCTTTAAGTGGGTTATTATGTGTTACTTCCATTCATATTGAATCACAAAAAGCAACTAAAATGTCATATTTGTATTTTTTTTGTCATTTCCTGAGCTCAACAAGACATTTCAATGAACAGAAAAACAATCTTCTCTTTAAAAAATATGGACTCCCAGTCTACCAGTATAAAATCACACCACAATATGTGTGAAGTCTGATCAGTGTTGGTCATTCTGAATCGATCTTATGGGATGATTGATCATTGAATCAATATATTGATGTAGATTGATGTATCGTCTCAGCCCTAACTACATCAGCTCGCTTTTCTTTGACAAGAATGTGTCCAGTTTGTGTACGATCCCTATCCAAGGCTGGACAGCACAGAAATCTACGGGAACGTATATTTCAAAACTGTTGGAAAATTCCACAAGCTTCTATTTTGGTCGTGCTGAAGATGGACGGGCCTTTTCTTCTATTTATATTTAAACACACGAAAACACGGCTGAGAATTCAGTTTAAAGGCTGATTAGAATCTGGAGGCTTGGTTATTTTCGGGCAGTGTGTGAAATCCAGTTTAAACACACCATCAAACACGGAGAGAAGCCTCAGCCGTTAAATAACTCATTTTTCTCCCCCTGTTCCAGTTCTTTTTAGAACTTCCCTTCAAAATACACTTCTATAACTAATCGTCCCGGCGGATTCTCTCTGATTTTCCGTCTCAGATACGGTGTAATTCCGGCCGTGGGATGTCTAAACACTCCACTGTTTACTCGCCTTTCCCACCCCCCTCTTTTTTTCCACACACACACCGTTTAGCGCTGTAATTTCAGCCAGCGTCCCTGACGACTCGTCCTTCTGCACTCAATAGAGTCGTCCAGCTCTTTTGAAAGCGTTTCGGTCATTCCGTTCTCCGCGTTTAGTCTCCTTCTCTAGCTGTCAGCTCGGCTTTTGTAAAGGGAAACTCGATGTCTTGGTTGTGTAATCCTGGACAAACACTACAGCCAAGGACAATATTAGTAGGGGTGTAAATCTCGAGCTTTGTCACAATTCGATATTTTATGGAACGGAGGAGGATTTGACGTCTACCGATATGACAACGTCTGCTCCGATACGACTTTGACTCGATTTGATTTAGAGCTGAAACGATTTTTCGAATAACTCGAATAATTCGATCACAAAAAATGGTCGAGGCAATTTTTCTAGAATCGAAGCTTCGTTTAAGTCATTTTATATCGCTACAGCATGCGCCGCTTGTGTTTCACACAGACGCTTATTAATGACGCACAATATTTTCAGTGGCGCGATCAAGGCGAGAATAGATCCCTCTGTATGTGAACGTATTTGTGAGATATTCCGTGCACAAAAACAGAAGTAAACGCATAAAAACGCATAAATGACATTTTTTGCGATGTAAACACGCACGCTGTTTGTAAGCGTCATTACTCGCTAAAACGGACAATCTCTCCGCTCTTCCCAATTATTACGGACAAAACGCGTAATTTAGCTGATAAATAACCACAACAACCAGCGTTCCACTCACAATACAGCCGTTTATTAAGATTTTCCCAACGATTTTTTTTCATAGTTCATTCCGGAACGCGCTGAACCCTTTATTGTGACACGACTCCGAGGCGTGCGCAGGGGATTGTGGGAAATGCAGTTCTCTTCCAGAAAGGCCAAAAGTAACTCATTTTATTGGCCAAATTGGTTCAAAATGACCCTTGAACTTCATGTTTCTTCATTTTCAATTGAATACAACAACATAAAGCGTATTTGACTAACTTCTACTGACACTACGATAAGCCTGATAACAAATGTATTGTCATTTCCATTTACATTTTAAAAAATCCAATTACTCGATTAATCAATAAAATAATCGATAGATTACTCGATTACAAAAATAGTCATTTGTTGCGGCCCTAATTTGATTCGATTCAGAGGCAGCGATCGATATGAATGGAGGTGTGTTAAATCAGCATATGATATTCTGTCATATCGATTGCTGACCCGAATCGAGTCAACATCGTACTGCAGCAGACTTTGTGATATCGGCATACGTCAAATCGTTGTCCGTTAAATCGAGACAATATCGAATCCTTTAATATTGTCTCATTGCATTGTTACACCGTCTTGTAATCAGCTCACGTCGTCCAATAAGACATCACACACACACACACACACACTTAAGGAGGCCTCTCGAGCACAATGGAGTTCTGTCGGACTTTACTTTGATGTGTGTAAACGTGTGTGAACGCGTGGGCCTGCGCTTCCTTCTCGGCTGTAAGAGATCTGAGAGTGTGTGTGTGGGAGTTATGAGAAAATGTGTGTTAACAGCTGATATTCATTCTTTTGTGATACTGGGTTCTTATAGGGATTGTGTGTGTGTGTATGGGTTATAGTCTGGAAGGCACATGTTTGGGCTGTGCTTTATGGAATGTTCTAGCACTTGGGAGGGTGTTATCTAAAAGAGGTTTCAATGCTCAAATGCACTTTACTTTAAGATTATTAGGTTATAGAGGTTTCATTAGAACAACGTTCCGTGCGTTAGTCTGCTACGATACGATTTCAATGCAGGAGCCAGGGATCGATATGAGACAATATCATATTCCGATTGAACACCATCACTTCTATCCATATCAAATTTACAGCCGAGGACGATATCGGTAACGGTGCAAATCGCAGCTTTCATCACGATACAGTATTATATCGACGATTCGACGGCGATGCAGCGTCTGCCGATATCACAAAGCCTGCTACAATATGACTCAATTCAGGAGACGATATCATGTGCTGATTTAACACCACCACTTCCATTCATATCAAAGCAATTAAAATATCATTTTTATTCCTGAGCTCAACCAGACATTTAATATAAATATGTATGAAGTCGGATCAGTATTTTCATTTTGGTTCGGTCTTATGGGATCGTGGATTGTTACATGAATGATTATTTGTCATCGTGAACACAACCCACCACAGTGAAATGTGACCCATTCGTGAAGGAGCAGCGGATAGCTTTTTGGCAGCGCCTGGCGAGCAGTGCTTGGGGATGGTACCTCACTCATGAGTACCTCAGTGATACCTTTACCAGTCCGGGACTTGAACCAACGACCCTTCAGTCACGGGGCCAACTGCCTAACCGCTCCGCTACCCGCTGCCCCCTCAAGTAGGGTTTGGGCAGTCAGGTTATTTAGCTACAGTCATCTTTATGCCCATGGAATGTACCTAAAAGTGTTTGTGTGTGTGTGTGTGTGTTTGTGTGTGAGTGTGTGTGTTTTGGTGTGAGTGAGTGTGTGTGTGCTGGACTGTGTTCTTTACTCCGCTATAATGGCCCCCACTGGGAGAAAACATTGCCGTCTCTCTGCAGGACGTCCTGCTGCTCTTAAAATACACAACACAGCCAAGTGGAGGGAGACTCGGGGAGGAGAAAGTTTTTACTTCCAAAACACACACAACATGAAAATTGTAATTAAACAAAACTTTTCTGCTTTCTTACCTTCGTTTGAACACAACAGACGTCAAATATTGATGCCAATTTTCGTCTGCAAAGGCGGGTCCTGTAAATTTGCAGGTGTAGTGTCTGAAATTTGTCCCCAGAAGAAGTCTAGGTCAAAACACACACACACACACAGAGTCTAACCTGTGTGAATGTGAGCAGCAAACATCTCTATTCCACACACGTACTTCTCCACACTTTCCTCGCCATCTTGGCAGCCTCAAACACACTGACTTATGACCCTGCCCGGCCTCTGTGTGTGTGAGTGTGTGTGTGTGTGTGTGTGTGCGGTTTAAACCCTGCTGTGTTCAGGATTGCAGCCGAGTGAGGTGTCAGTGTAGTTGGCATAGTGAGAGTGACCCTTACTCAGAGGTCAGTACAGATTTTTGAGGACAGAAAAACAAGACAAGAATACATAGATCCCGGAAGGAAGGCTGTTTGTTCGTTCTTTCGTTTGTCTGTTTGTCTGGTCAGTGAGTTTTTACTGAATTTTGAGTCCAGTATTCTTCTGGACAAGGATACATAGATCCTGACAAGTTTTTTGCCTGGTAAATGATTTATTTAGTTAATTATAAATTCTTAAGTATTTTTGACTATGAATGATCTAAGCATCATTGCTCCAGACAATTTTTGAACAATTTTTAGCTTTTGCAAGATACTTTATCTCTACATTTAAGGTGTAATTTACAATATAGAAATATACAATTATACAAAAAGACGATTATTACACCCCCCCTACTCGCAACCTCGAAATTAAAGTTGTCGAGCCAACGGCTAAAGTTCATAAAAGCAACACAATCCCTTTCTGAAAGGCAAGACTCCGAGATCCAATCTCCCGTTTTACTCCGATTTCTCTATTTCTAGTTTGACAAATATTCCTGCGTTCCGTCGTGATGGGAAGTGGTCATGACGAGACGCAGGACAGCTCAGCCTGCATGTTCTCCAGTTGTGAAGGTGAACGAGGGAGTCGGATTTCAGAGAGGTATAGAGAGGAAGAAGGAGACAAAGAGAGAGAGAGAGAGAGAGAACAGAATCCATCGCGAGGTCACACCATCCGGGTCGTAGGGAGACGAAAAGAACAATTCCATTCCACACCCTCACAAATTCACCCACGAAAAATAAGTGAGCGTAGGAAATAGAAATGGCCGTCGTATCTCGCGGTGAGTCATCAGGCAACACACGCACACACACCATCACAGCATAAAAAAGAAAAATCAGGCCCGCAAGTAGTCCGGCAGAAGCTAAAGAGCCGAGTGAGTCACCCTAATAAGCAAGGCCGCTTTCGGTCAAGAAAATGAAAGAAAAAAAATTCCACTCGGTGCCATGGGCTCGTCGATCATCGAACCCATGTATATCGATGTTGATGGAGGTATCGTTACACCCCTACTATTTACAGCTTTTTAATGCCGTTTAGTTGTGAAGGTTGGTCTTCCAAATGCGGAGCATTTGAGAAAAACTCCCGATATCTCTCTTTATACCTTTTCTGTTTCTTCCCTCGATCGTGCAGCGTTTCTCTTTGACGCAGCAAACGCTGTGTGTGTGAAGGTGGCTTTTATACGGCGAGTCTTGAACGTGGAACAAAGCTCTTTTCATGCGCTTACTCACTCCCTCCTGTTACACAGCGCCGGACAGAAAAGGCCACGGTTCGACTCTGGTCTGTCATTAAAAAGAGGATGAGTGGATAAGTACATACACACACACACACACACTCAGGAGAGCTCTTTAAACTGAGCTCATTTCACAAACACAAGACACTCACACGCGTAAAAGTGTTGCAAGAAATGAAGAGAGGTAGAGCGTAAAAAAGACAGCCTAAAAAAGCAGAATATTGGAAGTAATCAGACGTTTAAGTCCCAACACATCATCAAACAGCATCTGGAAACACAGACCGGAACATTCCATCAGACCCCTGATCTTGGATCTGGACTAAATAGTCCTATATTATCACTGGAAAAGTCCAGATTGTCCAGAAAAGTCCAGAAATTTCTGCCAACTTGAGGTTGGTGTTATGCATGTGTTTTACAGTTTTCTCTCACTGTCGCATTCAGAATTAAAAGGAGTATTATATTCGTCTCGACACCTTAAACGCAGCTACAATAACCTTGTGAAATGACGATTATCACTAAAGACATTTTTATATTAACGATACGTGAACATGAGCAAATACAACAACAATGATACATTTTTTGCAAAATATAGAATACTAAGAATGTTTAAATGCTCTCCTTTCACATATATATGCCGTTGTTCAATTGCATCATCACCGGTGATGGTTTTTAGATGTTGGGATTGGTAAGGTATTAAAACTACACGTTTAAGGTGTCAGGGCAATGTAATAATCTAATTCTCAATGCAACAGTGATTTTTTTCAGCCAACACTGATTTGCCAAAATTAGGGGCAAAGGTACAGTATGAATAGTGTACAATACATTTATATATCGTATTATACAGCACAGCCAAAAAATGCACTATAGTTTGGTACCAAGTACCATATACTGTATATATACAGTGGTACCTTAATCCGTTCCAGATGGCGGCTTGAATTCCAAAAACGCTCAAGTTCAAGTGAATTTTCCCCAAAAGAATCAGTGTAAAAAAAAAGTATCTGTTCCCACCCCCAAAAATACACCGACGGTTCTACGTACAAAAGGTTGTTTTTTTAACAGGTCTAATGCTTTAATTCTGACAATTTCCATCAAAAATAATTGTTGGATTTTATTGGAAATAGTGCTTTAAAAAATTTTGGTCTAAAAATTGTGAAATGACAAAAATTGTCTTCCAAGATTTCATTCATACTCCAAGTTCAAATTTGGCCTTAAATTCGTACTCCAAAATATTCATATCTAAGCAGTTCGAGAACTGAGGTAATACTATATATATAGAGATATATGTACATACAGTATAATAATAATAATTTTTATTTATATAGCACCTTTCATACATCTATGCAGCTCAAGAATTAACTTTCCAAAGAGGAGCAACAAAAACAAGCAATAGGACACAGATAAAAGAAATAAAAATAAAGTGGGCCAAAATGATAAAAATAACAATATTATAATAATAATAATATATGCACACAGTGTTACAGTTTTCAAGATATTCACGCATAAAACCAAGCTGACATTTCAATGGAGAATGGGCATACTGTAGTCACCCAATTATTAAGCGCTCTTTATCTCTTTCGTTTGCACTTTCGTTTGTTTCCCTCTTGGTCTGATCTTCCTTTCTCTTGCTACAGCAGGGTGGATACAGAAGTACGGAGAGCGGTTTATTTATTCAGCCCATAAAATATTAAAGCTTCAGAGGAAGTCCACTTTGCACTAGATCAAATGTAATCTGCTGGGGAAAGATACACACACACACACACACACTTTGTTTTCTATAGTCTTATCCTGCAGTCCATCTACAGTTTGATTACAGGCTGATATAGTCTATAAGACGTCTTTTATAATCCACTACAGATTAGTAATAATTAACTGGTACTTGATACGTAGTATAATAGTACTAATATTTGTTATATTGATTTCTTGAAATTGGTGTAATGCTTATTACAAACACACACACACACACACATTGCAACATCTTCTGCTCAAGACATCGACTGTCATTCTTCAATCCCGGCTGCACTCATTTATTTTCAGCTCCGCACAACCACTTCGCTGTGATGAAGGCCAAAATCAGGTCACCGTCATGAAACAATCAATCGCTCGCACCCTTTCCTCTCTCTACAGCCCATTTTCCATGTGTGAGTTTCCATACACACACACACACCACACACACAGAAATCTCAAATTTAATTCTGCAAATACATTTTCTTCTTTATACTTAAATGCCTTAACCAATGATCCTCCAACAACCCAGTCAGCTTTCCCGCTCCCTTTCCCTGCATGACAGTTGGGCCCAAATGCCATTACTATGATCATGAAATTCACCACAGAGGACCGCGGTGTAATGCTGTCTTAAGTGTCGGCGTGTGAAATGATGAAGAATTTAGCGAGTGGATAGAAGTTGGCGGTGACACTTGGCTGTGTTCAGTTAGCATTTTAAGTTTAGTTTAGTATCACTATCAGGGGTCTGATGATACATCGATCTACATCGATACACTGATCAGTTCACAGCATTGATCAAATCAACATCAAGCAGACAGTATAGATATGTGACCCTCCACGGCAAAACCAGACGCTTGTCGCAGATTTTCAAAATTGAGTTATGTTTTCATGAAAGGGCATAAATCAAGCTTCAAAACGATACCTATATGGAATGAATGGGGAATGACATATTTGAGATATCAACATTCAAAGGAGTCGGGTTTCTCCTGTCACGCCAAGTGAGAAACGGAGAAATCTGCCGTCGAAGTTGACTATCGCCGTAGCTCTTCCTGGGCGAATGCGGTGTGACTCGTTGCATTCTTGGTAGCCCTACGCTGCATTCACAGCCACGGATAGTCTCTACCTGCGTTGGATTAACTGAACTCGGGAGCGAGAGATGGATTCGGAGAAATGTCACGCTAGTCAACCAGTGGTTACGTAAATATTGAAATAGGCGGTCAAAACAAAACTTTTAACATTCTGCTGGAATTTAATTCCTCACCTCAAGAAGAATCCGTTTTAGGATGGAAAGGGTAAGTTTTTCAGCCAGAATTATCCCAACAGTACAGTATAGACCTTCACTGTTTCAAAACACTAAAACAAAAATCAACATTTTATCCGTGCAACATAAGCGCTTGTTTTCTAGGGAAACTTCTGTTGCGACAAGCGACTGGTTTTACCGTGGAGGTCATATTAACCTGCTATACTGAGGTCTACTTTTAATAAAATATTTTTAAATCTTTACATTTGTGACCCGATCTGCCGTAATGAGTCGGAAGTCGGCGTTTTATTTATTAAGCTACGGGTCGGTTATGTTGACAAACATAAATATCGATATCAAAAATATCGATTTTTCTTTTTGGTCTTATCTTCAAAATTAATCTGGTCTCCAAAAAAGAAAAATCGATATTTTTGTGATGTTTTTCAACATAATCGGCCCGTATCTAAATAAATAGAATAGATAGACAAACAGAAAGGACATCACTCTTTAAGTCTGAGTGTAAACTTTGTAAAGGTTATTTCATGTCAATTAACCAATTAGTTTCACTGACAAAGTTAAAATTGTCCGCGTGTGGAGACGCTGCTGCATCGATTCCCATCAGAGATTCCACCATGTTTGGCTGTGCATACACCAACACTAATGCTGCACAGGATCGATAGCTGAGGTCGGGGTGAACGGATGGAGAGAGAGAGAGGGAGGGGGATGAGTAAAGCATTAGAAAGCGGTGGTCGGAATGTTCCAGAACAACGTCTTCTGACCTTGGAAGTATCCTTGGAATCTCACAATGTGAGGTTTAGATGTGGAGCAGTTGGTAGCGTAATGGTTAGGGAGTTGCCCTGTGATCGTAAGGTCACCAGATCAAGTTCCGACCCGATGTGATACCGCATAAGGGGTACTTATGAGCAAGTACCGTCCTAGAAACACTGCAAAAGCTGTCCAGTGCTCTCGCTTCCACCCCGAAATGCAGAGGTGGCGTTTGGTTGTGGTGCACTGTGTGCGTGCTGTGTTCCTAACGACCGTGAGATATGTGGTTCATCTGTGTACTATTTGTTCATTGTTTTCTGATTAAAACTAAAACCCAAGTATTCCGTAAATTTAAAAAAATGTAAATTAAAAACAGCAAAACGAGTCGTTTCCCGATTTCCCATTCTGCACTCAAATGAAAAATGGAGATCACAAAATGTCAAAAATATCTACTGAGAATGCGGAGCTTTGTTTTGTTCCTTGGCAGTTCTTAATCTGTAATTTCATTTTGTTTCTGTTTCATTTAAATTAAATATTTTTCGTTTTAATAAAAAGTGGGGCACCATTTCCGTCACATATACAGATGAATATCATTTTTTCTCAATTAACGGTCTTCTCTTTCATAATCGTGGGAAGCCGCAATCATAATCGTCATTACATTTCCATTAATCACGCGGCTCTAACTACAGACTGGGCCTGTGCCATTCATTGTGAGAAAATGGATCTAAATTTCACACTGCTGCGGGTAAAACTGTGGCGTGTGTTTCTTCTAGAGGGTAAAAGCTGAATTTTGTTGTGCTGCTGTCAAGCCGTAGCATCCTAACTTGAGGTGCGATGCTCCAGATGTGTACTTAGCAAAAATGTAACCAGGGCTGCGGAAAAAAAAAAAAACATATTTAGCTGTGAATTATGCAGAACAACTGAGGATGATTATGCACATTAAAGTGCTTTGAACCGAGGAATTACATTTTGGGCTTGAGGATTTATGGAGGGGAGACGTTTTACGGCCTGCTGTTACCTCAGAAGGAAAAACAGAGAAAATCTCTCCGATCTCAGACCCTGTAATAATGATTTTGAGATATATGTGTATGTATATATATATATATATATATATTTAGGTCTGTGTGTAGTTAATATATATTTAGTTTTCCCAGAAGAACACATGCTGGAGTAACAAATAAAGTAGCGCTGGATGTACAGTATATCTAGAATTCATCGTTTAATTTAATAGATAGATAGATAGATAGATAGATAGATAGATAGATAGATAGATAGATAGTAGTGAGGTGCGGGTCGACCCGTGACTCGCGGGTGCAGGCGGTTTTAGGGAAGACATTGTTGTAAACAGTGTTCGAATTACCTCTCCTCTCGGTGCTGGCAAGAGCGGTGCTTTGCGTTCCTGCAACCAGCGCATCGAGCGAGCGCACGTTCAGTTCAGCAGGTCGCGTGCTGGAAGCGCGTCGAAATAGGCTAAACTCCGGCACGGTGGATTCCATCCTCTTTCTCCACAGCGCTTCCAAACAGCTGTCATAAATGCAGTCGGCGTATATGTTTCAGTTTTGGAGTTTTCAATTTGTAGGATAAGCTACTAGTTTGGTGAAACTACTTCATTTTAGACGAGATTAAGTTAAAAGAAGACCTAAGTTCTACTGAGTTCATTCAAATCTGATAGAGTTCTCAGATCTGATGTTACATCAGATGTTGCAGTTTTGACAGCTAGTGTGTTTTGCGTACATGCGCGCTTGTGTGTGTTTGTGTGTGTGCGAGAGACATGTCTCTTGGGCAGTTTTCCGCAACGCTTCAATAAATAACGACGTAAAATCAATCTTTCGGTTTCTTTGTTGTTGTTTGGTACACAGTTAATCTTGCATAAAACTGTCATCATCTTCAATGCAAATCTAGCACAAATCTATGTCGTCTATGGGTTACAGTGTCACAAATGACACTTCATAGGTAGGTTCCATGGCAACTGGTGTTTTTTTTTTCTTCCTCGGGTCAGGTCGGGTTTTGGGTCATTATCCACGCATATTTTTGCGGGTTGGGCGGGGCGGTTTGGATCTCCTGACGGGTCGGTTTGGGGCGGGTGTTATAAAAAGCCGACCGGCGCAACACTAATAGATAGAGTTCCGAAAAAGCTGAACTGAGGTCAGATACACAGACGTAGTTTAATCTAAACACACGGAATACCAGAAAAAACACACGTAAACACACACACACACACACACACAACGTTTAGGAAGAACCAGAATTCCAGTGGGATACTTAAGTGTGTGTGTGTATATGTGTGTGTTGACAAGCTTACTTGTGTGTTTGCACAAGCATTTGTGTGTGTGTGTGTATGTGTTTATCCACAAGCATCTGTGTGTGTGAGTGTATGTGTTTGCACAAGCATACCTGTGTGTGTTTATGTGTACACAAGCATAATTGTGCGTTTGTCTGTGTGAGTAATTGGTCTGAGCCCAGTGCCCAAATTTGGTTCAGTGTTCTGAAATTTGCTGTAACGCTGCTCGAACGTTGTCCCGAAGCAAACGTGATTTTTGGTAGGAGAGCACCTCGTGAAATGTGAGGCATCGACTCAGAGCAGTGAGATCGGACAGCCATCTGCGCTTCACACTTTAATAAACACTGCTGTCGTCCTCACTTCAGTGTGTGTGTGTGTGTGTGTAAGCGTTCTTGTTTTCTCCGCGTCATTGCGATGTGCAGAACAGTAGGACAGCTTTTTAATTAAAGTGATAAATGCTTCATGTGTTTTCAGGGACAGGGATATGAGAGAGGAGCAGAGATAAAATCATATGGTCATGTAGGCGTTTAGGGCTGGACGATATTAAAAATCAGTATCACGGTTCATTGAAGATTTTACCTCGATTATGATTAACGAAGGATTATTTTGCGATGGGATTTTTCTACTCGCTTTTGGCCCTCATAGTTCACCGACAAGGTTTGTACAGTAAATATGTACAGTAAAAATTATTGCTTACCTCAGGAAGGGCTTCTTTGGAGGTGGGGCAGGGGTTAGGGCTGCCGCCTCACAGCGAGAAGGTCTTGGGTTCGATCCCCGGGGCCGTTCTGTGTGGAGTCTGCCCATGTTCGCGTGGGTTTTCTCCCGGCGCTCCGGTTTTCTCCCACAGTCTAAAAGCATGCACTGTAGGTTAATTGGCATCTCTAAATTGGCCCCGTAATGTGAGAGTGTGATTGTGTGAGTGTGTGTGCCCAGGATGGGCTCCGCTCCCCGCCGTGTCCCCAGTTGGGATTAAGCGGTTCGGATAATGAGTGACAAGCTTTCTTTGGTTGGACACAATACAAATTCTTACCATATGCCCAATTTTGCAAAACCAATTTTTAACAAGAACCTCTGACTGGAAAACAACGAGGTTGGGAAATTGGTAGTTTTGTACTGAGCTGTCCAGTCTGCACCTGTGTCCAAAACACTTTTTTGGTTTTTACTAGACGTTTTATCAGAAGCGGCCAATCAAAGAAGGCCTTCAGACCTCTCCTGCGGAACAAAGTTCTCCACTGTTCCCGAATCCTCTCCTCATCTCTTTCTTCTTCCTGGTGGTTCCGGTACACCGCCGTCTGCCCCGGCGCAGCTGCGTTGGCGTGGCAAGACGAGTTCCGGAAGAAAGCGGGCGACCGGCTGGGACGTGGTTCCCAAAATGGTGTCAGAATTAAGGGAAGGTGTTTGTGCGGAACAGCCGGCGTGTGAATAGGAAAGGGTCGGAAAGCTGTATACCGTACAAGCAGAAGAAAATGGCGTTCGGTACGTCAGCGGTCATTAGATTTAGACTAGTAATACTTACAGTAATGCACAGTCCAACAGTTCTGGCTGTGAAAACTCTCAAGGTTTGTCCTTCTGGAATAGTAGTGTGTGTCGGCTGTGCGTGAGGGTTAGTGTGTCGTGTGTGTGTCCCCCTTTAAAGTGGAAATTGAATTACGGAGTGTGTGAAAGTAAGGCGGTAGATAAGCATCTGATTGGTCGCTGCAGCGCTGCTGGCTCGGGGCTTTCCGCCAGCCCTGATTAATCAAGCAGCAAATGATTGATAAGGGGCTCGGGAAAAGTTATTTATAGGCGACTTCGTAACTCCTGCCTCAGGGTTTACCATCCTGTAGAAAATCCCGGCAGAGGCCGTAGAGAAAGAGAGAGAGAGAGAGAGGGAGAGGGAGGAAGACAGTAAAATGCAGCAGAGAAAACAGAGAAAAGTGATTAACAGCGTCTTTTGTTTGCGTCCTGCTGTGGGCAGTGTAGAGATTTATGTGTTTGTGGGAAGCGGTTTGCATTTACATGGCCGGCCATTTTTCTGCTGGACGCTTTTGGGAATGAAGTGTGGAATGAAGTGTGTGTTTGTTGGTGCATTTGGGAATGAAGTGTGTGTTTGTTGGTGCATTAGCTCACACCTCTTTGTCCTCCTGAACTGGTGTCGGTGCTGTTCCGGTTCGGAACTGTGTTTTTACACTGGAAAAATCAGCATCAGAACATTGCTGACCTGGAACCAAGATCCCGACATGTCATATTTTGGGAACTAGTACCTCCTGTTTCTGGTGCTGCAAGATCTGTCCACAAACCAACACCAAAATATCTTTCTGGTTTGGAACCAAGAACGTGCAATGTCACATTTTTTGGAGCCAGTGCCATGTTTATCCACTGGGCTGCAAAACTGACTGATGGTCTAGAACCAAGAACCTCATGTTTTTGGATCCAGTGTCACATTTTTCAAATGACAAAAAGACTTCTGGTGCCAGCAAAACTGGCTCCAAACTGGAACCAAAACTTGGTCTGGAACCAAGAACCTGCAGTGTCACATTTTATGACCGAGTGCCACATTTTTTTGGCAAAATTGACTTTAAACTGGCACCGAAACTTTGCTGGTTTGGAACCAAGAACCATGGTCACAAAGACGTGGACGTTGAAGATCGTACAGAAGAACGATAGCATTCACTTTTACATCCAATACATTTGCCAATCCAGCGCTGTCTTGGACACAGAAAACTGATTCTTGTTAGCAAGCCGTAACGATCCCCCTCACAGCGGAGTCGAAAAAGCTCATTTGAATGGATGAATGAATACAAGCCGTGCTGCTCTGAATATGCGGCGATTTATGACACGCCGGCGAGAGGAATATGAATATTCAGTCTGCCGCCTGACAGCGGGTGGCATTCGGAGCGGACGCAGGATCTCCCGAATACCAATGAGCCCGTCTGCACCCACATTCCCATTTAAAAACAGACAGGAACCCCTGACGTTTCTCAATCTCGCGTCTGAAAATTTGTTCTAAAGCAAGTTAAGACACTTACATAGTATAATGTTTTAAAACCTTGGTTTTGATGAAAACCGAATCCCAGGAGGCCAGAACCTTCGTGAAAAGTGCGTAAGTGGATTTTAAGGCCCAAAGTTCTTGGATTGAAGAGCAGAAAAAAGTGACATTTTTTAAACCCACCTCTTCGGTGGGATGCAGAGGTGCAGCAAATTACTGGGTGGGTTAGAAAACTGCTCTTAAATGTTGTTTATGGAAGAGAGACATCTATTTAGGACTCTGATACCAAATAAGCAAGAGAAAAGCGCTTTCCAAACCGCTCTGTGGTGCTTTTCACTTTTCTTTGATATGCAGCTACAGAACAGACTTTTACAGAACTTTTAGGGTCCGTGTACTTTGCCTTTGGGACTGGAACTAAATTCGGAACGGTGATTTTAAGATGGGATTTGGGTTTTCCAAGATTTTATGGTCATAAATGCAAATGCAAATGCAAATGAGATGTGAGTCGATAGGGGACTCACATCTCACATAAGAGAGTTACTCTTCTCGATTTGTCTCCGGTCATGTTATTTGAGAAAAAATGTAATCAAATTTGACAAAGTCTTATATTTTATTTTAGTCGATCGGCAAATGGAAATCAGAAAATGCCTTGTTATTCGTTTTATTTTGGAAATGAATAATGAAAATACACGTTTTGGGTTTTGGATAAAATTAGAAAAATGAAAGAACATTGTTTTTACAATTTTTGTTTAACAAGCAGGAATCCAGTGAACACACTGATCTTGAACGTGTAGCGCTCTCTCTCTCTCTCTCTCTCTCTTCTTTCTTTTTATCCATCCCTCTAATGAGTGTGTGTGAGTGGCTTTATTAACAGGACCCGAGAATCCCTCTCGCCTCTGTGTTAGTTCGAGCTCAGCTCAACTCCGTTGGTCCTCACGGAGCTGCATCAGCGCCACGTTTTGCCTCCCCCCCTTTGTCCTTAATCACCTCGCCAATTAATTTGTCGTTGACTTGCTCAGAGGTTTTTTTTTTTTTGAAAAAATCCCTCTCTTGCTCGACTCTCTGCATGTGAGAGTGATTTTCATGGCGTTTCTACGACAAGGCCACGAGCCGAGTGTTTCTGGGTCACTGAGCTGAGAGTTAAGCTGTCATTACGCTCCTCCAGCACACTGCTTTAATTGCATCAACCGCAGACTCGTGTCTGTGTGTATGTGAGAGAGAGAGTGTGTTAGTGTCATTGTGCTAGTAATAGACCGTGACGTTGAGGTAGGACATGTTCTTACTGGCGAGACTCGAGAAGCTGAAATCCAAAAATGGTACCTTTGGCGAGGTCCCTGTGTGTCGCACAAAAGCGGCTAATGCAGTAAACATCAAAGACAATGAACAAAAAAGCTCTGTGTTACCACATCAGGCCTAGTCCTAGTTTATTTTCTTAGGTTTTCTTACTACATAGTTGGAACCCAGTGGTAGTTATGAATAGCTCTCACACACACACACACACACATAGTGCGTGCTGTCCAAGCTGAGTAACCCAACACCGCTCTAAAAGCCGGAGCTGGGTCCAGAACAGTGTTGTTTGAGCGCTTGTGGGATCACACTGACCTGATTACACTAAACTGTAGCCAGAATAAGCCTGATAACGTATCGTAAAGCCTGAAAAACAAGTGCGCCTGGGTATGAGAGAGCACCTTTAAAGGCCCAAATCTTCCAGCAGTTCCCCCACTCCAAAATCCAAGATATTATTAGGTATTTGATATTATTATTTTTTTTTAAATTGCATGTTTAAATGAACACATGATAAAAGGGTAAAGAATGCATGCTCAAATATGACCTTTATGAACTTTGGATCCTAGGACAAGTGTGTGTATGTGTGTGTGTGTGTGTGTGTGTGTATATACTGTATAAAAAAATCATTGTTCTATACTTTGGAAACTACGTCCCATTGGACCACCGGGAAGTGATAAAGCTGTCCTTTAGAAGTGTAATGTTTCTCTGCCACACACACACACACCACTCGTGTTCCATGGAGGTGCATAAAAATAGTCAGAGAGGTGTGAGAGGGCCAAACCGTCTCCCTGCATTTTTAATAAGGGCCCGAGGCCAAACCTTTAGAGAATCAGGATGTCTTTCCTTCCAGCTTCTTAAAGGAGAACTTCATCTAAAGATGCAGAGATGGAGAGAAACTGGGACCTGGTTATCCATATTTCATATTGGGTTAATGTCTCATTATCGGAGGTGGGAAAAGCAGTGAAAATTTGTAATTAACTACAAGCATCTTTACTTTGCTTAAATTCTACTCAAGTAAAAGTAAAAAAAGTACTTAATTTAAAATTTACTTTGAGTAAAAGTTACTTAGTTACTTTCAATTACTTGATGTAAAAAAGCACTAGTCATAAATCCAGTCCAGCACTAGTTGTTTTTAATCAACTTTTAGCCGGTATAATGTGCAAACTTTGTTCAGACCACCCCATAAAACATGTTCAAGCACAAGTGGCATAAGCTGCAGAACCAAACTTAAAGTGTCCGGGACACTCACATGTTAAAGACAACTGAGCGATTCCATAGTAACACTGCGTAACGCGTATATAGAAAATATCATTGACAAATTAACTGCATAATGTTTACAACCTGTCGAGAGGTATAATGTGCAAACTGCCTCTTGCTCGGCACCAGCCGTCATCCACCGATAGGCTGCATTAAAATAGTGGGAACACCGCGCCAACGCCCACGCAATTTCCTTTCAGTTCAGGCGGATTGTTTTTCTTCCGCATTTCATTTTCATTTTCAGTCAGTAACGGGGGGTTTCCAATGTAGCGAAGCAAAATACTTGGGTCAAAATGTACTTGAGTAGAAGATAAAATGACCTATTTCAAAAACTACTTAAAAAATTACAAATTACTCACAAAAACTACTCAATTACAGTAAACTGGGTAAATGTAATTTGTTACTTTCCACCTCTGCTCATTATGAGGACAGGGTTAGGGCTGTAAATCCCAAGTTTCGTCATGATACGATATTTTCTTGATTCGCAATCTGCCGATATCGTTAAGTGTGCTACGATGCAATTGTGATTCGATTTGATTCTTTATTAAACATCAAAGTTGTTACATTTGTGGACATCAGATGTATTCAGCAGTTTTTGAAAACGCTGGTTAATGTCACAATCTTGCTGAAAACTGTTTAAGTGGGTTTTAAGAACAAATTTCTTCTTAAGAACGGTTTCTAGAATGAGGCTCATGGCTCGTCGTTTTTCCTAGAGGTGAGTCTTGTGTTGGTGTTTGTCGACTCAGCTCCGCGCTGCCTGTGCTGATGTCTGCGATTTTTCCGGTCGTTCTTCTCTTTCCCGCTCGTCTCGTGTTGCTTCCTGCTGAAATCGAGCCGCAAAATCGGCAGCCGTGTTCTCTGCTGATGTAACGGCAACGCAATTCCATGCTACGCCGTCCCACCTCCCTCTTCCATTCCGAGCATCTGAGCCGAAAGTGACCTCGACCTCGTGAAGTTCACGTTAAAACCACATTAAACCCGAAACACCAAGAAACGTGTTCTTTTCCGTATTTGTATTTGGGATATATGGTTAATCTCTGGGTCAGTCTGAGTTCACGGCCCTGGAAACGCTAAAGGTGAGGTTATTAGTCAACCTCCAGAGCGGCTGTCATCGCACTCTGCTGTCCCTTCATTACCCTGCTGTATTAATAGACGGCTTAAATTGGACCCTTGTGCTGGCGTCCCTGTCGACGCTCCCAAATTAACCTCGTATCCAAACTGGGGGCCGTGTCAGAGGTGTGTGTGTCTGTGCAGAGTGCGAATGACACCTCCTCAGTCAGTCAGCCTCTCTCTCTCTCTCTCTCTCCTGCTGTGCCTTCTCCCTCTCTCTTCCTCTCTTTCTTCCACTCCTTTATCTCAACACTCTCTCCTTGTTGAACCACCGAACCTCACTTTTGGCTCCGTCCCAACCCTCGGCGTCTCTCGTTTCACACTCTGCTCAGGTGATCGATCATTATTTCAGCCTCGTAACGGAAACGTCACCACGGCAGCTGTCAGGACGGATGGCGTTTCTCACAAACCTTTCCATGAGTCATTCTTATTTGCTGGAATAAAACAAACACGATCCACAAATTCTTCGACAAGTAACACGAACCTGATTTCAAGCACAGCGATTGCGAGTCAGAGCTCACTCGGGCTACTGCGCTCGTTCGACCCCACCGACTGGACCTGATTTAGACAGTATCTTTCCCTCCGACTCGCCCTCCTTTTCCATCACACGGTCTTTGTGCACCTTAATCTCCTTTGAAGTGGGACGTCGTTAATTTAATTGAGTCGGCGCTCGGCCGTGTTCTGCCTGGACACTTCAGCGACTTCACAATTGCCGGCAGTTCACCAAAGTAGAGTGCGTTTTCCACTTAACGTTGAAAGCACTTAGAGAAAGTGTGCAAGGTTTGGTATTAAATTAATAAATGTGTCATTACTAGAGGTCTTGGGCTTGACTTTATAGGTTCTGTATATGTATGTACAATAGGGGTGTGATGAGATACTGTGCCTTGTGATCTTAAAACGTGACGATATTTCTTGTCTTATAGTAAATGGTATGGCATTATTTTTAATGCAGTGGAACACTGCGTGGAACCCTATTGGAATCGTGCTGATTTTTTTTTTTTTCTGCCTTAAAACGCGTTGTGGAGAAAAATCTGTAAGACCTACAGCTTTGAAATTTGACAGGTAGGTCCGGTACCCCACCCACTACTTAGGCAACAAAAAAAAATTGCACCAACATAAGCTATTTTGTGTTTTTCCAAAAAAATTTGCATTTTGCCTAATAACTTTTAAAGTGTAGCGCCGATTCTCAAAAATCTTATATCACCTTATTCCTTGCGTTAAGACAAATTTTTTCGTCCCTCGCATCTATTTCTGCCCTATTTGATTTTTCGCTAATTTGCATAAAATGAAAACCCATCTTTTTCGAACTAGTCCCTGGATTTTTGTCCAATCTGCATGCAACTGGTATCGTTTGAATCCCAAGACATTCTTCTTTAATTATTATCGAGCACACTTTTAATTTAGTCTTCATTTGGCTGTAATATGCAAATAAATGTGGTGGGCTTGGCATAGGACTGCAACGCCACACACCGAGTGTCATAGAAATCCGGCTCTGGGTGGGCTACAGCTTTGAAATTTGGCAGGTAGGTCTGGTACCGCTCCCACTACTCAGGCAAAAAAAATTGCACCACTCTGCCAGTTGGTGGCGCTATAATAAGCTGTTTTGCATTTTGCCTAATAAGTTTTGAACCGTAGCAACATAGATAAAAGGATGAAACGTGTCATATTTCAACATCTGTCCACTTCGATTCATCAAAAACTGATAAGGCTGCAAACTGCATGGCCCCC
>JAVGVS010001368.1:0-23043 GCA_032718565.1 Distichodus sexfasciatus
GTAAAGCTCAGTTTGAAAATAACATTTTACAGGACACTAGATTAAAAAATGTGGCTGCTGACAATATCATACTTGCATCTAAAATAAGAAAAGTGAATCAGCGGTTACACACCACACAAAGATTAAGAAACAAAACATTCAAGAGAAAAGCAGCATGTACATTGTCTTAATTTGGACATTATTTCATCATTGCGACTTTTGGCTTTTTATTGCAAAATCTGTCTGCCCATATGTGATGAAAGATATGTGTCACCCTGCTAACTCATGAGGGAGGGAAAGAGAGAGAGGTATAAAAAAGAATTCTTCAATAAAGTGTTTTATTGTATACTTTAAAGATAAAAAATCAACTTCACCACACCCTGCAACACCATCACATCCAAGTACAACTATGACGACAACGACCAGCATCAGTGAACCAACACCACCTCCAGCTACAGCTACACTTTTCAGTAAGAAAAAACGTATTTAAAGTCAGCAGTCAGTGTGTTTGGGCTTCACATCAGTATGTGGAACGTATGTGAAGCTGGAGAGTTCCTGGTGTGATATCAGGATGAGCACCAGCAGCATTCTGATATTATTAAATCAATACAGAGCTGTGGTGAGGTGCTCCAATGATCCCACTGGGAATGTGGGAATATAAAAGGCCAAAAACATGAACATCTTGCTGTGTTACTTTTTTGCTCTCTCTTATCTCCAGATTCTTTTGTCATCATCGCTGTGTGTGTCTGTGTGAGTGGAGGCTTAATGGTGGTGATGTACATACTGCGAATAAACAGAAAAGGTACCAACACACACACGCGCACACACACACACACGCGCACACTCACACACACACACACACACACACAAACGCACGTGTCTGTATTACTATCTTTGTGAGGTCTTTCCATAGACTCCCATAATGACTAGATGTATATAATTTTACACCTACACCTAATCCTAACCCTAACCTTAACCTCAGTAACCAAATTAGAGATGGGCCGATACCACTTTCTTATGTCTGATACCGATATCGTAAATTTGGAGATCTGCCGATACCTATACAAATCCGATACAGTCACAGTCTTTTTTGAACATAAAATAATGCTTTAAAATGTCTGAATACATGACTGAGATTATTGTTACGCTTAAGGAAATGCTTGATTTAAATACACGTTTATGCTAAATTATTTGTTGTCTTAAATTGTTCGTTTAGACATAGAAATATTTCTTCTTTCTTAATGATTACACCATAACATTAGAAAATTGAAAAAAATTTGATCAATTGAAAATGAAATACTTAAATTTGTCATTTTGCACCAATTTGGCCTATAAAATCAACTGCTTTTGCAGAGAACTACATTTCCCACAGTCCTCTGCGCGCACCCCGGAGCCGCGTCACAATGAAGCTTTACCGCAGCGCCACTTCCCATGCATAACGAATAGAGTGTTCACACGATTACAGATCGGCTCCATAGAACGGCCCAATGCCGCTGACACCCGATCCAGCTGTTTGAGCAGGTTATCGGACCAATACCCATCCACATACATCCTGCATCTCTAAACCAAATGCACATCTTTTACCTCTTTTAGTTTCTCAAATAAAACAAGCACATTTTCTATAAAGTCATTTTTCCTCATGGGGACCTCTCAAATGTCCCCACAAAGCCCAAAAAAACAGATAAAAGTGATTTTAGGGGACAAAAAGGTCCCCACAATGCGAAAAATACATGGACACACACAGACACACACACACACACGCACAAACTGGAGATAAAGAACAAATTCTACACTTTATTAAAGTCAGAAATTCTGTCAACATTCCTGTAAATGTTTTGCTCGTTTTTATTCTAGGTTCTCCGAGCACTGTGACTGATGGAATTGCCAGAGTGAGAAAGGTTTTCTTAAAATCAATTTTTTTACAGAATGTGTGTTTTCTGTTTTAATCTTTGTTCCAAAGCTGATTTTCTTTGTGTTGCTTTGGTGTTTGTGTTTCAGTCTAGTGGTGATTATGAGAATGATCCAGCTAGAAGACAAAGCATCAGCATGGGTCCACACTACCAGAATCTACACCCCAGTGTTACGCAGCTGGATTCAGTTTACCAGAGTCTGAACACTCAGACCAAAACGTCAAATTCTGTCTACAGCACATTACCTTACTATAAAATAAGCAGATTATCTAATGCTACTGAAATCATTCAACAAGTAAAGTGAGTTTTAGTGATATTTTTTGTAAAAACAAAGTGCTTGATGTTCTTCTTAATTACTGCTTGTTGACAAAAGTTAATTCTAAAACAAAAAAAGCATACATATTAATAAATTGTAATCTGATTTAATACCTTTTCTGTTTACATATGTACAATATGTAGGCATTCTTTCTATATGTATATTACTGCTTCAGAATGGAACCAAGTTTGTAAAACGTGAAAATCTGGCCACAGTACGAGGTCATCCATTCAGGTCTTCATTCTGACAGTTTGGTTAACCATGTAAAGCAATTGTTATTTCACATCTCCAGGGAATTTTGTATGCTTGGAGAAAAACTGTGTCCAAGGCTTTGTTTTGATGAACCTGGAAGTGCTTTCCTACTTTTTATGTTCTAGCCAACCTTGTAAATGACTGTGAGAAAATAAACCCCAACTATGATGAGGTTTTTTTTGCACTGTTTCGTTCTTTTTATTGCTGAATGTCACGGTGCAGACTTCACATGTTCACAGTGAAAATGTCAGTTGGACTCCTGTAGTCACAAACTGACCAGGGGCTGATAAAGTAGCTTCTTTTCGTGCATGTTTGTGTTGTGTAAAGAACGACTGTTCTCCGTTGTTTTGTTTGAATGTTTAATCTTAGTAAGTAAAGACAAGTAAAGTGAGCAGCTGCATCCAAGTATTGATGTTACACCTGATATTGATGATCAAAGTGCATATCGATTAACACATTTGCGCACTTGGAAACTCGAAAAATTAACTCGGAAATTTACTATAGCTAGCATTGTGGATCAGGGTTCACAAGTGATCTAACAGCCACCGAGTTCACTCAATGACTTGTTGGAGAACTTCCAAAGCATAAATCAGATGTTTTAGGCGAAACGATTTGTCCTTTTACTTCATAATTAATAGAAACAAGTGATGTAGTCTTATGTGTAGCCGGTGACCTTTTCAGTGGCATTTGAAGCTTAACGTGTGAAACTCTATCATGTCTTTTGAAACGCGATTGAGGCACAAAAAACTCAGACAGAAACAGGCATTTTCCTGTCTTTGTACAGGGTAAAAAAATATCAATCCTTAAGATGTTATCCAGGCATGAAACACCTGTTAAAACTCTTAACACTGGATTAATTTATGCCGTGTATTGAAGGGGGAAATGCCTCATTGATATACATTAATCTCGCTAATAGCATTACACTGCAAAAAATCAGTGTCAGAAAATAAGAAAAAGAAAAGGATAATAAGAGAAAAGGTTCCAGAATCAAGCAAAATTATCTGCCAAAATAGTGAGAAAATTTATCTTTCCATTTTTCCATGTTTTTAGCTTTAATATTCTTAAAATAAGCAAAGTTGTCATGAATTTCTTAACTCGTAGTGGAGCATGAGAACCTGTCCGTTCTCTTAATTACATTTCTTATTTCATGTTAAGAAGTTCTTATAATCAGTACATTTTTCTGAATGTGATAATTGTATCCAGCGTTTCTTAAAATTAGATTATTTATCTCACACATACAAGTCTAGTCAAGTCGGTTATTCGTAAAATAAAAAAAAACAAGATCTATTTTTTCTTTTTAAGATTTTCTGGCTTGTTAGGATTTCATTTTTTGCAGTGTAGAGGTGTCACAGACGCCCTCCAAAAACAGAATCAAACAATTTAATTTTTTACTTGTAGTGCTAATCAGGTAGTTAGGTAGACAGTGGCATTGTCCTAAAAGACCTTTCTGTGAATTTGAAGGCATCAGGCAACTTTTTTCATTCCATGGTACCAAACTAAGTCCCAACCAAAGTACCCAACAAATTACTTTCAGCGCCCTATCTTTGCTTGTGACATCATGTATATGTTTTTGACGCCTGCATTTTTTTTTGCACGTACTGTAGGGATTTCATACGTGGGATTTAATGCCACCTTAACACATTTTTCACCATATATAGAGTGGGACAGTGCCATATGTTGCGACATTTCTTGTCACTTTAATTCTATTATTTCTTGGTTAAACTATAGCTTAAAATACCACTATACCACTAAGTGTTGCTGGTGGGCGGGTTTCGGTGACTGATCATCTCTAAATTCAGAGAAATAGGAAGTTACTAGAACAGACAGAATGTCGAAGAGAAATTGACACATGGAGATACGTAGACACTAAGTAGAACAGCTGTCCACTCAACAACAATTGTCCCCTGGTTTGGAGTTTATCTGAACATCAAATAAACTTTGGTTTACAATGAAGATCCTCCTCGTCTTCTCCATCTACCTGATCTCAGGTCAGTTCCAGAACTATTTTTAATCAAGAGAGTGCAAGAACTATTTTAAAAATGATTTGCTGTTCTAGAAGTTATTTTCAATGGTATTTGGAAGAACTTCTGAGTTCAGATTTGAGGACGTGTTTTCTGATATGATTGACAGGTCCAGTTGGCTGCTTTGATGTGATTGGCTACCCTGGACATACCATTTTTATTTACTGCAGATTTCAAAACCATGACAGTAATGATACATATTTTTGTAAAGTTACACCGGACCAGTGTGAAAATCTGATACAAACTAATATTAGAGACTTGTGGACTAATAAAGAGAGAGTTTCTCTCATGGCGTCGTCTCAAGTTACATTAGTTATTTTCAGACAGTTGAGTTTACAGGATACAGGAGTGTATCGATGTGGAAAAGCTGGAGGATGGAGTCAAGATATGAACCTGACAGTGAAAGCAGGTGAGAAAATGTTGCGACAGAATCCAACAAAATTCATACACTTTGACACTTGCCTGAGGTCACCGTGTACACAAAAACTGGCACATTTGGATTAATAACACTTTAATTTAAACCAACCTACATATTAAGTGAATGCATTTACTTTTATTCGTCTGTTTTTCAGACTCATGTTGTATGGAATCATGGGCCATGGCTGCTGATCTGGGACAGACGGTCAACATTAAGTGTCTCTATCCAGTGGAGTTTGAGGGAGATTTAAAAGTGCTCTTTAAAATGCCTCATCAACATATTGTCCAGTTGATCCTTAGCACTGAAAATAAGACTCAAAACGACAGGTTCTACATGTCTGATGATAGAAAATCTAAAGTTCTCAGTGTGAGCATCAGTGATGTGAGAGAAGCTGATGAACATGTCTATTATTGTGGAGCGAGTAAAGGAGGAACACCTATTAGTTATCTGTCTTTATTCAGCAAGATTCAGCTACACATTACTGGTAAGAAACATACATCTTCATAGCTGATTTCTAATATGGACAGCTCAATTTTAAGCACCATTTAAATGATGAATTCCACATAAGTTTAGATTTTTACCTCTGTTAAATGATTGCTGGCTACTGAGATGGCAAAATAATTGCTCACATTTAAAATAGGAAAAAGATCAGCAATAATAAACCACACAATGATTAAGAACAACTTTTTTCTGTTACGTACTTCAGACTAAAAAAGGAGAATTAACACAGTCTGAGTTCAGAATGATTCTGTCATTGTGGTTTTTGGATGTTGCAAAATATGTTTGCCTAAGCATGACAAAAGACATTTATCACCCTTCAAATTCTGAAGAAATCATTTAAGTTGCTTTTTTCTTGTATCTTTCAAATAAAACCCGAAACAATCAACTACAGCTAAACATACAACACCACCAAGTTCAACGACAACACCAATGCTGATGACAACAAAATCAAGCTACTTGACCAATTCCCCAACAACGACGTCTGCATGTGGCGAAACCCTTATGAGTAAGAATGCATTATTTTTACATCAGTGCTGGGTATTAGCTAGGAAAATAACAAGTCTTTGTGCTGATGTGTGTAAAATGTTCGTTCCTGTTCTCCAGATTCCTCCGTCATCATTGCTGTGTGTGTCTGTGTGACCTTTCTGCTGACTTTGGTGTTAATGCTGATCTTCTATAGACCGAGACTTAATCATACAAGAGGTACCACAACGACAACATTTCTATAACATTCATTCTTGTGTTTTATTTCATAGAAATTACTAGAAATAGTGTTATTTTATTTATAATCGATGACCAGTAATTCACAATTCGGATCTGTTTTTGTTTCTAATATAAAAAAGACATGATATGGTTTTGTTCTGTTGTGCAGGCTCTTCAATGTACGGCAGAGAGATGGGAAACTCTTACCAAGTGAGTAGTGTGTGTGGTTTCACATGTGTGTTGCAGAGAGAGCGAGAGGGACTGAAAGAGAAATCCAACACAATCTGTGCATCCTTATTCAAAACATGCTTTTAAATTCATTTCCAAAACCAAAACAAAAATGATCATTTTCCGATTTCACATTTTACACTCCAGTAAAAAGTGGGGGAATGGTTTTGTGAGCTTTAAAAACACAGAATGAATGATTGATGTGCCATTTTCTTGAGTCACGGCTTGAGTCACTTTCTTGAAGTCAAGAGCGCCATCTAGTCCGACCAAAAATAAAAAGAAAATTGTCCTTGAAGCTTCATCAGCCCATCACTAGCTTTCTCTAACCAGTTTCCCTGTGTCTCCTCAGCTGGCTCATACGAGACATGTTTATGAAGACATCGGAACCGATTCAAATCCTGCAACTGATCTTTTTTATTCTACTGCCCAAACGCCCACATCTGGTTTTGTCAATAATGCTTTTTACGTCACGGCACAGTTACCCAAAATCCACACAGTATACGTCACTGCTCAACTGCCATCAGCACCTACTTCAAACTGAGCTCTTCACTGAAGCCCTGCGTCTGCAAAACTCCAGTACGGAGGAACACATCTCCAAAGAGTCGTCTACAAAGGTTTTTCTTTGGGATAATATTTTCGAAAAGTTCTTTTAGCAATCTCACAGGACAACACTGCACACAACTCCAGTTCAGTGACGTTGATTATATTCCTTCGTTTATAAAAACATCAGTTTTTATTTAAGATTCTTTACAAGTACAACATGCAATGAAATGTGCCTTAAATTGTAAATAATTGTAAATAAATTACCTTTAAAATAAATTTGCAAAGGCTAAAACTAAGATAATAAAAAATATTTTAAATATATATATATATTCCAAATGACAATTGTAATAATATATTATCTATGCATTGTGCCAGCTTATTTGTTGAATAGATTTAAATAGATATCTTTTAGAAATAAAATAACAAATTATTTTGTCACATAACTGCAACGCTTTGCCTGTTTGAATTTATCTTTGATAATAAGTAATAAATGTCCTCTGGTATGCTAAACTACACGTGTGCTATTGATTGTTTAAATTATGCACATGAGTTAGATTTCAAGTAGGCAGGGATGTGCCCATTTTAACACGTATTTATGTCACATTTAGAATCCAGCTTCCTAAACACAGGGCAGTGATGCTCTACACTCAGTGATGCTCTTACTAGCTATAAAAACCTGGGGCAGTTGGTAGCTCAACAATTACACGGTTGGCCTCATCATCAGAAGGTCGCCAGATCAAGTTCTGGAGCGGTAAAGATCATGAGTTACTCATCAGCAAGGTACGGTCCCCAGACACTGCTCTGCGGGTGCTGCCAAAAAAGCTGGCCACTCCTTCATGGATGGGTCAAATGCAGAGGGGGAGCAGTGCTTGGGGATGGTGCCTTGCTCATGAGTATCTCAGTGGTACCTTTACCAGTCCAGAACTTGAATCCACTGACCCTCCGATTTGGCGAGACCATATACTGATGAGCTCATAAGGCTTCACAAACCATTTGCTGCATTGCGACAGATATTTTTATCCAAAGCAACCAACAAAAAGACAAAAACATGAGAGACTGAAGAAACATGGTCAAGAAAAGTTCCAAATGCAACACATTTTCCAAGTCAAGAATGAAGTTTCATCAGCTGATCACTACTGTTAAGCGATGTCAATGTGAATGTTTTAAAAATTGAGTTGAAAATGTGCTGCTCATTCTCCTGCTAATACTACACAGTTTAATACTGATGTCATGAATCAGAAACACTCTCTTAACTTCCTGTGTTAAATTGGGTCAGGGTGCTGCTCAGTGGAGCTATGAGTTTGGGCACTTTTTAACAGACACCCAGGAAACTGGAAATAACCCAAAATAGCAAGAAAAGACAGACACTAGTTCAGAAGCTTATTCCACTAAAATAAAGAACACATGTAAATTTGGCATTAAGGGAGATATATGACAACATTTACACAGATTTTTAGTTTTTCTTCCACAGCATCCAATCAAAAAATTTAATTATAAGTGAATGTAACCTATTAAGCATTGCATTTCAAATATGTAACTCAAACTGCATTGATGGTTGTCACCACACTGTGATAAAACTGAATTTACTCTAATCACTGTTAATGTTCTGCTGTTTTTAATTTGGTGCTAGTGGCTAGGCCGTTTGTGGTCAAGCATCTATGATACACATCAGAGAAACAAGAAACTACCAAACCAGAAAAAATGGAGACTGAGGCAGACAGAAAAAGAGAACTAGAGATTAATATCACAACTATATTTCACAATATAACAAAGCTGTAAAAAACATTGATGCACAACTCCTTATAAAACCTAGGACCAAGCTCCGGACTTGTGGAGACAGGGCTTTTGCTGCTGCTGCACCTTTCCTCTGGAATGCCCTTCCCACTCATATCAGGCAATCAAAGACTCTATCTTCCTTCAAGCAGTCACTTAAAACCCACCTCTTCCAACTTGCTTTCTCCAGATGATGTTTAAGCTACAAATTCCACGCTGACTACCATGTCTAATATTGTCTGTATTTTTGCCCCATGTCCATATGTTTCTCCCCTCGTGTTTTGTCTACTCATAATTGTACAGCGTCTTTGGGTATTTTGAAAAGCACTTTATAAATTAAATGTATTATTATTATTTTTCTTATTATTATTAATCTGGGGAAAGAGTCAAGACAGACAGACCAAGAATTAACATTTTACAGTTGGTATTTTTACAGTAAAGTAAGTGGCTTTTAGTACAAGATAAAAATCAGCACTTATTAATAAAAACATTATTACACCACACTTTAGCATATAATGATTCACAAGTTTACTCAGAAGATAATTTTATGACAGCTGTTGGTTTAACTGATAAATTGTTCCAGATTGTGTAACTGTACTTTCTCACCTGTCTTCACATCCAGACTCTCTCTCTCTCTCCACACCGATACACTAAAGCATCCTGTAAACTCAACTGACTGAAGTAGACTAAGATACATAAGATCTCTTATTAGGAGCCCTTAAGTTCTGTACTTCTGTCTCTATTCTATTTACACACTGATTATGTTTAATTTACAGAAATAATTAATATTTTCTGCAGATTCTTTCTTGTAGCATGACATCTGGAGACTACTTCCTGTGTAGCCAATCAGAGCAGCCCACTGCACCTGCCAATCAACATGAAGATTCTCACTCATCCGCCTATTTTTAAAAAAATGCATCACACCAGCTTTACAATATGAAATTACTTCTCTCTAATATGAATAATGTGTTCTAAACTAAACTAAAAGCACTAAAAGTAGAAGTTATTTTGGTTTTAACGCAGTGATCGCAGTGACCAGAGATCAAACAGAAGGTAAAGTCAAGGAGGATCTTCATTCTGAGCTGAAATATGGCTGATGTTTCCTTAAAGTATTTCCTTCACATGGCGTTAATGTTTTGTTGTTTCTGTCTCTGGCTCGAGTGCTCTCTGGTCTGGTTGTTTCCTGTTTCTCGGATATCAGTGATGTCAGCCTCAAACAACAGTGCTCCCACCGACCAAATGAAAAGATGTCAAAGTTGGGTGTAATTTTAGCTCTGACATCATTGTGTGATAGTAGCCACAGTCTACTGAAAGGCAAAAGACTCTACTGAAGTGCAGTTCTAAAGGGTTCTACTGAACAGTACCTGTAATGTGGTTCTACTGAACAGTGGCTCTAACAGACTCTACTGAAAAGCGGTTCTAAGAAGTTCTACTAAACCGCTGCTCTGGTGAATTCTGCTGAAAACAGCACAGCATTTAAAGTAAATGTCGTGTCCTGGGGGTATTCCATGAAACAGGATTAAGGGAAAGTTTAAATGGATCCAGACCTGTTCTCCTGTGTAAGTTACCAGAGTAACACAGCGGGGATTCATTTAAACCGCGTTGATGGAACGGAACTCCCACTTAACTAAGTGAGACATGTCGAAATAAGCCAGACTTTCCCTTAATCCCGGCACGACATGGATTATTTTGTTGACTGTTGTCTTGGTGATGGGTTTGGCCATGTGTGTTTGTTTGTTTTGATTTATTTTGCTCAGGCAGTGCCCCGAACAGCTAAAGGGGTCCTGATGTGGCTCCGCCGAGGACAACTGATTGGCCAGCTCCAGGACAACGCGCTGAGAGGGCGGGGCCCAGGACCGTGAAAGATGGCCGCCACCAGTGTTTGGTGTACTCGCTCTGGGGGAAGGTATATGAGCTGGGTTTTAAGGGAAAGGACTAAACGGTTGGACTTCTCCCCTAGTGGCCGCTGCCTGTTTGGATTTGGGGCTTCACGAGAGTGGATTTTGAAGCGTTTATTTCCAAGTTCGTGAGGCGACGGGGTCGGGAGAAGGAGCCAGCGGCCAGCCGGACTCTTTTGTGTCCGTTTCCTCCTCTTGTGTGTAGGTGCTGGTCGGTGGCGAAGACACGAGAGCGTCACCAGAACCAGGCGACGTAGAGAGGAGTGGAGTCGGGCAGTGGGACGCAGGCGAACAGAACCCAGACCCCCGTGCTCTCAAGCCGGCGCAGAGGACAGTAGCTTCGGCTAACTGAGTGTTTGCGGTCAGCCATTGGGGCCGAGTTGGGGAGGGAGGGTCTGAGGGGTCTGGTTTTTGTGCGACAGAGACGGAGCGGCGACAAGCGACGAGAGGGCCACGAGGGTCGGAGAGTGAGGCGAGATCACTGCTGACCCCACGGCTGTGGAACGGACACGGAACGTTGTGACGGAGCCGAGTTTCCCCCGAGGAAGAAAGAGAGAGAGAGAGAGAGAGAGAGAGATCAGGACGAGCACAGCGAACTGGGCACTGTGTGAGGTTTTGCGTTGTTTTGTTTTGTTTTTGGGTGGGCCTCTCTTTGCCTTAATTTGTTTATTTCAATGTTAGTGGTGTAGTGTCGTTTGGTGTTGTGTGCCCTTCCTTATTCCTCTAATTCCCTCATTGGGTGTGTGGGTGAGCTTAAACCAGGGTGAGGTACTATGACTCGTATAATTTGCTGTGTGATTTATTTTTTTAAAGCTTGCTGTGAGCTGGGAAGCACGAATGGTCACCAGGTGTGAACCGGGGAGGGGGGTTAGAACCTAGAGGGGTCATTGATGACACTGTCGAGTAACATCACTGTGAGAGAAATAAACCTGAAAGAAAAGAACTTACCTGAGTGTGACTCCATTCTTTTGCTTGTGCTCCAGAAGATCCTAAAAGGGTGAAATCAAACTTGCCACACACAAAAAAAAGAAAAGTTAATCGCGGTTGGGGTCTGCTACCGTAGGCCACCAAAAATATTTCGCCACTGAGGATCTGGGACTGAGACGAGTCTTTGATGCTGCTTGATCCTCAGGGAGGGCGAGAAGTGACATGCTGCTGGATCAGTGCTGATAAGTACTGATGGACTGAAGCTTCATGAAACATTTGCTGTAATTTTTGTCCGCACTAGATGTTGCTCTTGCTCTACCATCGCTGAGTCCCTGAGCAAGCCCAAGTTGCTCTCAGAGAAACTGTCCCTGAGCTGGGACATGGAACACGCTTTGGATAAGAGCATCGGATAAACACCTTCCTGTAAATCGGCGTTTCTCAATTCCAGTCCTGGAGGCCCACCGCTGTGCACAGATGCGACATTCCTGACCCACAGCACAGCTGATGCTACTGGTTAGCTAATTAGCAACGTAGGACCAGCGTGCGACAGTGCAGGAAATACCGAATATGTGCAGAGTGGTGGGTCACCGGGACTGGAATTGAGAAACGCTGCTGTAAATGTAAATATAGCACAAGCAAGTGTCTTCTTATGCCTGGAAGCTGGGAACTCCTGGGCCCGTATCCCTAAAGATTCTGAGAATCCTCTCAGAGAGCTCCTAACTTAACCTAAAAATTCCTTGCCAGGAGTTTTAGCTTAGAAGTGATTCCAGAACATTTTCAGTGAACTCTGAGCAAGGAATGGATGGAAAATCCTATCTTAGTGAGGAGGTGGGGTTGACCCCGTTGCTAGGTATGAGTCATCATTTCAAAAGCCGTGATTGGTTGATCCTACAAGTTTGATGGAAATGAGCTTTTGGTGATAATGAGCAAAGGATGTACCCTCAAATCAATAAACATAATTATACACTCTAATCTTATGCAGACTGTAATTGTAAATAATATTTCACATTCAAGAAAATATCTGGAAAATGAATAGTAAGCTGTAGGGGTTATAGCCTAACATTAGAATCTAAAATATGTGAAAACTTAAGCTCATTACACCCTGTTAAAATAATGATTCGTGTCTTATTTGCTCATATTAATATCCTAGCTGGCATATTTTGTACTTTCACTTCCATATGGACCCCATTGAAAACAAGATGGCCTATCTCAAGGGGCTGTCCTTAATGAAGTAGAAATTACAACGTTACAGGTCCAGTGTGGTCTTAACGAGGGTAACACGGCTCAGCTTTTATCAGTGTCTGTGATTGCTGGCTGGTCTATTTATAAAGGCTTGTTAACAAATATCCTACAAACACAGAAAATGGAGAAAAAAAGCTTAGGGGAACTCCTAAGCCACTAAAAGTGCTCTTCCCTGCTCTTAGCAGATCTCGCCTTAGGAGCCCTTTTAAGCGCTAGGAATCTTGAGGAATAGCTTTTATATTAACAGGGATTGTCGTGTCACTTTTAGGGGAAATTCTAAGAAAACGTCATGACTCTGAGAATTTTCTTAGAATTTGGCCGCTAGGAGCCACTTTTTGCACAAAGATTCTTTAGGGATACGGGCCCAGATGTGATCCACCACTAGGAGGCGAAATTGACGATCACCCAATCTGCAGCACTGTGCTGCACAGCCAATCACATTGAGAGCACTGTTCTAAGAGTGACAAAACTCACCAACACACCATAGTGACACCTTCTCCTTTACAGT
This sequence comes from Distichodus sexfasciatus, assembly GCA_032718565.1. Lineage (NCBI taxonomy): Eukaryota > Metazoa > Chordata > Actinopteri > Characiformes > Distichodontidae > Distichodus > Distichodus sexfasciatus. The sequence continues at coordinate 13,219 of JAVGVS010001368.1, forward strand.
ATAGGATGTAAATTGTTTAAGGATATGCATTTTATTCTGGAGTAAAGAGTATCAATATAATGGATAAAATAACAAAATATAAAACATACAATATGCTGTAATAAACAGATGACCAAAACAGTTTGTCCAAATTTAGTACAATGCTTTGGTTGTATTAATATCTCATTAATATAATACTTGATGTGATTGGATGGTGTTGAGGTTTAGGTTCTGGTAGATTGAATCTGATTGGAAGATGTTTGGGTTGTGGTGGTCTGGGTCAGACCGCAGGGTTTTGGGATAAAAATTCTGATAGATTGGTTCATGAATAGATTGGACAGCGTTGGGGCTCTGGTAGACTGGATCTATACTGATGTTCTGCTGGTCGCCAGATGAAGCGTTTTGATTATCGTCATCAGCCTGGGAACACAGAACCACCTAGCAAATTAAAAACATTATCATTAAATAAGTGCTACGTTAAATATCGAGTCTCTTAAGATAATGAGTAATGTGCAGCAGTCAAAAATCTTTGTCTGTTTTATGAGTCACTCACAGTGTTTTTGGCTCCAGGTATCTGTTGAATAGAGTCTACAAAAAAACAAGATTGATCACTGGAATCTTCAACAAAGGGAAACGCACAACACAAACAACATGAAACTTTGCTGAAAATGACACGACTAAAGTTTTCCATGCACTAAGATGCAGCCTGTAATTGTATCATGATCAGTCCCTAGTGGTCCACTGATCTCTACTCTGTAAAGGTCCATATAGTGGGCTATAAAGTGGGCACATCATCATATGTCTCCATTTGTAGAGCGTCATCATTTTACTTTTTATTTCTGTTAGTGCGGTGCTCATGCAAACCTCACACAGTGATGTTATCAAGCTACTTAAGCAACATTTAGCTACCAACATGAAGTGCAAAACAAATGGCTCCAAATGAGTCCGTCTACAGTTGCAATTTCTTGGTCTGGTGTGTACATGTTCTGTTCTTGTGTGAAAAAATAAAGAAGACAAATTTTCTGTTTTGATTTTTGTACAATAAATAAAGTTCCGTTCGGTACCTCAGCCTCGTTGATTAGTTTCTCACCAGGCAGCACACTGACGATTCATTGTAAATCAATGTACTTACAATGTAGTGCAAAATGTCAGTGTTGCATAAACAGAAGTTCTTTCCAGTGAAAGAGATTGATGTTTGATGTAGTTCAGAAAGACTGTGAGATTCACCTGTATGATAACTTGCTTGTATTCTAAAACATTAAGCTACACCAGACAGATCACGTCTCCTACACACATCACAGCAGTGCGAATGGATACAGTAATGCAGTCATAAATGATAACAGACTTGAAGTTGTTGTGAATGTGTGTGATACAATACCTTGTCTCTTCTTACGTCTTAGTCTATAGAATATGAACAAGCTTCCAATCAGCGTCAGAGTCACACAGAAACACACGATGATGATGATGGTGAAGCGGTCTGGAGTAAGAAAGAGAGGGAGCTGAGACAGATAGAACAGTAGCAAACCCAACATTTTACACCCAGGAGCACAAGCCCTTCTCCCGACCATACACACTCAACATTAACACGGAATAAAAGAGTTTCATATAAATAATGACTAATTACTGGATGTAGTTTGTTCTGCTGATGTGGTCAAGTAGGTTGATGCTGCTGTCGTTCTTCTTGTTGCTACTGGTGGTGTCCTGTAGGTTGATGCTCCTCTCATTGCTGTTGTACTTCCTGTGAACACATTTAGAAACAAGACTGTTGACCTAAAATACTCTCTGTCTCTCTCTCTCTCAGTCGCCCACGTCCACACATACACACAGAGATCTGTTGAAAGATATAACTAGCTAAATAACTAAATAACTTTTTCGACTCTTTACCACCCAGTTGTGTCCACTGGTCTATATGGTCAGAACATCATGAGAAAATTCTCTGTCTCACACACTGGTAAAAAAGTTGTCACAAGATTTAATAGTAATATTATAAATATAAATATTTACTGGCTTTCTTACCGCATCTTAAAAAACAAAGTAAATGTTGCTTTATTTAAACTATACTTTCAATCAATTAGAATTTTTACACATTTTAAATTAGTGATGGGATATAAACATCTTACCATTAACATGTAGTTTAATCTCTCTGTAGAAGGAGTAATACTGGATGTTACCTTCTGACTTCATCACTCCACAGTAATAAACTCCATCATCATCTTCACTCACATTACTGATGTTCACACTGACAACTTTAGATCTTTTATCATCAGATATGGAGAATCTGACTTTATTAGACCCTGCTGCAGTATTAATGATCATTAAAGGAGCTGACTGATCTCCTTGTTTAAAGAACCACTTGGTATCTTCTCTAAACTCCTCTGGGTATAAAGACTGAATGTTGACAGTCTCTCCCAGAACAGCAGTCACATGAAGCGGCTTCACACAACATGGATCTGACAACCAGATAAAAATCAACATTAATTCATGATAAAGGCTTTATTATCTCAGACTTCAGCACAGATAATGATTTATACATTTACTCCATACATCATCTTATGACAGATGTTGATTTAACAGGTAAATATTCCAGAATGTGTAACTTTACTTTCTCACCTGTCTTCACTTTCAGCTCCAGCTCCTGACTCTCTCCTCCAGTCTCTCCACATCGATACACTCCAGCATCATGTAAACTCAACTGACTGATGAAGACTATAATACGTTCATTGAAGTAATATAAAGAAACTCTCCCTTCATGAACCCATGTGTTCTGTTCTGCCGTCTCTATCTTATTTATACACAGATTCTGTTGTAATTTACAAAGATATTTAGTATTTCCTCCATATTTCTTATTGTAGCATAACATCTGGACACTTCCTCCTGTGTAGCCAATCACATTAGAGCAGCCCACTGGACCTGCCAATCAACATGAAGATTCTCACTCATCTGTCTGATCTCAATAATGCTTCCAGTTTCTCTCATTAGTAAAGTTCAACATCACAACAACATTAGGATATGAAATTACTGCTCCATAATGTAAGCATCATATACCTTGTAAATGTGAACTCAATGTAGAAGTGGTTTTTAATTTGATAGTGAAGTAGAATAACTGACCTGAGATCAAGTAGAAGGTAGCGATGAGGAGGATCTTCATTCTCAACTGAAATATGGCTTTACTGATGTTTCCTAAAAAGACTTTTCTTCAGTAAAATAGGGTTAAGGGGATTAGTCTCTACTTCTCTCTGTCTCTGTCTCCACTTCTGTCTGCTTTAGTTGTTTCCTGTTTCTCACGTATGTATCAGAGATGTTCAACCTCAAACACCCTGCCCCCAGCACCACTGACCAAATGAAACATACAGGAAATATGTCAAAGGTGAGCGAAGTGACATCACTGTGTAATAACCATAGTAACCACCATCTACTGAAAGCAGACAATAACAGGTGTCTCTAACAGGCTCTACTAAACCAGGCCTCTATTGAACGGCAGCTTTTACAGTCCACACTGAATGGCACATGCTCATCTTTGTTAATTTGTTAAGCTGTAATTCTGGTCTTCATCTCGAGCACACTGATGCAACAGAACACCGGCTCCACCATATGGATACATGGATTACATATGCTGTAACCATCAGGTGCAGTCCAGAAAACTGCACTTGCCATTGCCATTGCAGCTAGCACACCGCCGCGGTCTGGCCTCCTCTTGCCACTAGTGGCCGCCATTTCTCCATTTTCCCTCCCTCTTCCCTTGGACCGATGTGCTTCACCTGCATGTCTCCCTGTTTAAGTTGGCTTGTCCTTGTTGTCTCTGTGCTCTCTACTGTGTTTCCTGTTTATTCCTGATTTTGAGTTTTGTGTTTTTGTGCTTGTTCCCAGATTGAGTTGATGTTTGTTTTGGCTCTATTAAACTCTTTTAAAATCAAATGCTCCAATTCTTTCTGTACTGCATTGTGTTGTTTAGTGTAATAACAAGTTTTCCATATAATGATGTGTAAAAGAATGCATGGTGGCGTTCTGCTGGTTTCTACATGGATCATTAAAAATTGCCATCAGCATGAAGCCACAGGAAACTCACCAGTAGATCATTAGCAAATACATTTAATTCATTGATTATCCGAACTGCTTAATCCCAACAGGAGTCACGGGGGCGACCGGAGCCTATCCCGGGAACTTAAGGGAGCAAGGCAGGGACCAACTCTGGGTAGGTGCCAACACACTGCAGGGCAGCAATCGCAACTGATTATTTTTATAATAATTTTTGGGGGTGTTCTTGGAACAAAACTGAAATTTTTAAACCATACTTTCTGTTGCAGCAGAATTACAGCCTCTGGCTTACAGCCCCTGCGTAGGTCATTACCTCCCTCTAGTGGTCAGTGTATTAAATTGGAGGTTATGGAAATGTTTGCCAATTCTGATATTCAAAAAAGTCTTAGATCATTTGTCACTGAGTTAGGTATGAATTTAAGTGAAGTTTAACTGAATGAGGTTGGTTAGAATGCCACTCGCTTGGCCTCACATTGCTGACCTCCTCTTTAGGGCCAATCTTAACCAGTGATGGTAGCAACATGTTAGAACAATTACAGTGATGTATTTAGTTTTTGCTGTAATGTAATGCATTTCTAAAAAGTGCTCAGTAATTTTATGCTGGTTGTATGTTTCAGTAATATTACCACAACTACAGTGCTGATGACAGATGATCACTCTCCATAGTGCTGACTGACTTCCACCATCATATTTACATTTATTTATAGGATTTGGCAGAGGCTCTCATCCAGAGCAAATTTATTTTCCTAATTCAGGGACAGTGTTCCAGGAGCAACTTGGGTTAAGTGTCTTGCTCAGGGACCTGATGAAGGCAGTGCTGGAGGTAAGTTTCAAACCCACGACCACTTCGTCCAGATGCGACTATAACAACCACAAGACTACCATCAGCGTAGCGATGCTGGTTAATAATTCACACAATCCTACTAAACTTCTAAATCACATCATAACACTTTCAATTGTGCTGGACTCCAATTGTATTACCACAGGTTAAAATATATTATTAAACATACTCATGAAATAAAGGAAATCAACAGTCTAAAAATCCATTATAACATGGTAGACGTTTATTAGGGTTGGTAAACCATAATAACTCAAAAAAAAATCTCTAATTCATTAATTGTTAGTTAAAAATAAAAGTTAAATCTTATTCAGTTCACAAATCACTGATCTCTTGCTTATGCCCATACAGGCTCTCATAGTCACGTCTTCATTGTAGATACAGGTTTTACAGTGTTGGAGTTTAGGCTCTGGTAGACTGGATCTGGATCTGATTGGACAGTGTTAGGATTTAAGCTCTGCTAGACTGGATCTGATTGGACAATGTTGGGGTTTAGGCTCTGGTAGACAGGATCTGATTAGACAGTGTTAGGGTTTAAGCTCTGCTAGACTGGATCTGATTGGACAGTGTTGGGGTCAAGCCTCTGGTAGACAGGATCTGATTGGACAGTGTCAGGGTTTAGGCTCTGGTAGACAGGATCTGATTGGACAGTGTCGGGGTTTAGGCTCTGGTAGACTGGATCTGATCGGACAGTGTCGGGGTTTAGGCTCTGGTAGACTGGATCTGATTGGACAGTGTTGGGGTTTAGGCTCTGGTAGACTGGATCTGATTGGTCAGTGTTGGGGTTCTTGTAGACTGGAGCCAAGCTGATGTTCTGCAGGTTTCTAGATGGATCATTTTCATAATCAGCATCAGCCTAATAATACAGAAAAGTACACAGAGAAAAACAACAGATCATGTCAACAATTGAATACTTATATGAATGTTATATAAAAATATTAAGAGCCCAAAGACACTTACAGTGTTGTTGGAACCAGTTATCCTTCTCAGAAAGTCTACAAACAGAAGACATAGATCAGATTATCTTTGCTTAAATTATGTCTATATATACTTATAAGTAGGTTTTTTGTTGTGTAGGTCGTGTTATTTAGCAAGAACTATATCTACCATGTTGGCACAGTGGTTAAGACCCTGGAACCCTGAAATGTTTAACTCTAGGGCATGTAGGTTCAAATCCGCAGTGATCTAAGAGATTGAAACCCTGTGTTGATGATCATAAGATTGGGAGAGTGTATCCCAGGAACCATTGTTGACATCCTGAGCAAGGCTCTTAACCCTTGGGAGACTGCCACTAATTAAGGCAAATTGCTCTAGACATCAATGCTGTAAATGGTAACGAGACGTTGGAAGACTCCAAGCTAGTTTAGAAAGACTTAAGAGTGACTCTTACAATAATTTGCAGATGTGGTCTTATCTTGGGGAAGGGTGCCTCACTTTTAACCAGTCAGGGTTTTGAACCAGCGACACTCAGACCATGGGGGAAACCCCCTAACCATTACACTACCACTGACTTGTGAGTGTGTGATGTACACACCTTGTGTCTTCTGTCTACAGAACATAAGTAATCCTCCAATCAGCAGCAGAGTCACACAAACACACACAGTGATGATGATGATGATGATGATAAAGAAGTCTGGAGATGAGAGAGAGAGAGAGATGATGTTCGACTTGCTGATGTGGAGCACAAACACTCCACCCTCAACTCTACACACTCAACATGGACAGACTGAAAGGGGAATTATGAACAATATGAACAATAAATACTTACTGCTTGAGGTTTTAGAAGCTGAAGTTAAGATGTAGGTTAATGTTGTTGGGATCAAAGTTGTACTTGGACCTGTTGGTGATGTACAGTATGTTGTTAAAAAAATAATAATAATAAAAATAAAAAACAAAACACATTTAGAACCAAGACGGATACCCTATATCCTTAAATATTCTCTCTCTCTCTCTCTCTCTCTCTCTCTCTATCTAACGATCTCTTTCACACACACTCAGAATTCTGATGAAAGAAATAACCAAAACCACACTGTGGTAGTCTCAGTTTACCACTCTGTTGTGTAATCTCTTCTCTGTGGTCATAGAAGCATGTGAAGATTCTCGCTCTCACACAGTTAATATTAAGTTCACACAAGATTAAACAGTAATATTAAGCATGAATATTTACTCTCAAGGTCACCTCACCACTAGTCAAAATAAAATCTTCTTTAAAAATGTTGCATCTTCATTCAATTATTACTTTTAACCATTTAGAACTATTGATAATTTTTTTACATAATGAGTTATGTCTTACCAGTAACATGTAGTTTAATCTCAGTGTAGAAGGAGTAATACTGGATGTTCCCTTCTGATTTCATCACTGCACAGTAATAAACTCCTCCATCGTCTTCACTCACATCACTGATGCTCAGTCTGACAACTTTAGATGTTCTGTTATGAGATATAGAGAACCTGCCTGGAGGAGACCCTGATGCAGTATGAGATATTAATTTAGGAATTGGCTGATGTCTTTGTTTGAAGAACCACTTGGTATCATTTCTAAACTCCTCTGGGGAGGAAGACTGAATGTTGACAGTCTCTCCCAGAACAGCAGTCACATGAAGCAGCTCCACACAACATGGATCTGACAAGCAGATAAAAATCAACATTAATTCAGAAGAACGTTTTAGTTTCTCAGAAATCAGCATTTGTACTGTTACGGAAATTTCTATTTAGGTAATTTTATGTCATAATGTGTAACTTTCTCACCTGTCTTCACTTTCAGCTCCACATCCTGACTCTCTCCTCCAGTCTCTCCAAAGCGATACACTCCAGCATCATTTAAACTCAACTGACTGAAGAAGACTGTAATACTTTTGCTGAAGTGATATTGAGAAAATCTCTCTTTATGAGTCCATGTGTTCTGTGCTTGAGTCTCTATTATATTTACACACTGATTTTGTTTTAATTTACAAAAATATCTAGTATTTTCTCTATAGTTTTGATTGTAGCTTTGAATCCTGATACTACCACCTGTGTAGCCAATCACATCAGAGCAGCCCACTGGACCTGTCAATCGACATCAAGATTCTCACTATTTTAAACTCAATATCTGCAAATGTTAACTAAATGTGGAAGTTGTGTCTGTTTTAGTGTGTAGTAGAATAACTGACCTGAGATCAGGTAGACAGTGAAGATGAGGAGGATCTTCATTCTGATCTGAACTATGGCTTTACTGTTGTTTTCTAAATAGAATAGTCTTTAGGTTTAAGGTATCAATCATTAGTTCTTGCAGCATTCTCACAGCGTCTCCAGTTCTCTCTGGTTTGGTTGTTTCCTGTTGTGATATGTATCAGAGATGTTCAACCTCAAACACCCTCCCACCAGCACAGCCATATTAAAAGTAGAGAAAATATATTTTTTGACAGCACTGCAGAACAGCATGGACATATTATGCATAATCTACTGAAAGGCTGAGAGTAATGTGTCTCTAAAGAGCTCTACTGAAAGCGACATGAACAGACTGGACGGTAGCCCACTCCATTCTGTTAATAAATGCTATTCCTCAAAACTGCCTTCTACTTTGTCCTTTATCTTACACACACTAAACAAACAAGTTCAGTGTTTTAAGCTTCCAGAGACAGCACAGTTAAATGTACATTTATAGCATTTAGCAGGTGGATTCGAATCCACAACTATAAGCGTCATAATCACTAGACCTCCAACATTCTGGTTCAGTCTCCCTGAAATGTTGTGAAGAAGCTCAGGTTTCAGCTCATGGATCCGCCAGGTCCATGCCAACTGATTCTCACCATTTTTGTGGTCCATTGTCAATGCTGCGCCCAAGTCTCAGTGCCGCATGGGTGGAAAACTCCAGTTATGCTGCAAAAATTCATATTGGACATGTTGTTTCCTTTGTTGAAAATTCCCGTAATATATATTTTTGTAGACTCTCATGGTTCCAGTCATGTTTGTTTCTGCTGGTTTTGACTGGTCCGTCCCCTACCCCTGTATTTGTGTTGCGGCTTTTGTATTTGTGTTGCAGCTTTTGCATTCGTGTTGACCCTTCTGGGCCACCGTACCCCATCCTGTCCTGTTTTCATGCTAGTTGTGACTATGAAACAATCCATCTGGAAACCAGAAGAATGGCAGAATGGGTCCAGTCTACAAGAACCCCAGCACCATCCAATCAGATTCAGTCTACCAGAGCCTAAACCCCAACAACAACATGATCCAATCAGATCCAGTGAAAGTGATTGATTATTTGTCATTGTGAACACACCACAGCACTGCACAACAAAATGGGACTCTTACATTTGACCCATCTGTGAGGGAGCAGTGGGCAGCTAACAAGGGCAGCACCCAGGGAGCAGTGCTTGGAGACCTTCCTCATGAGTGGTAACTTTACCGGTCCTGGATTCGACCCTGCGACCTTCTCATCATGGAGTGAACACTGCTATGCCACCTACTGCCCCAACTGTAGCAGAGACTAAAGCACCTGATATATTCTTGAATCATAGAGATTTCAATTTTGTTTCTTTTATGAAAACCACTGAGAAGCAACTGGTCAAATCTTACATAGTGAGACAGTAGCCAAGTTTCCATCCAGTTTTTTGCGACGTTTTGTTCTCGACAAACAGAATATGCGTAAAAAAAAATGCGCGAAATTTGCTGTCTCCAGCCTGTTTCCATCCAACTGGCTTTTTATCGATAAAATGGTGTGCGTGATGACGTCATCCCCCCAAAACGAACTGTTGCATAGGTTTTGGTGTATCGCAAAAAAATCTGCCCTTGAGCCGTTTCCATACATAATTTTGTGTATGTCGCAAATTATCTACCTTTTGTTTTCCACGTGACACCCCCTCCGCTAAACAAAGAAACAAAGTGATGGAGAGATTATTCAGACAGTTTTTTGAAATTTGCCAGCTTACTGTTATTTCAGTTTCACAAATAATTGGAATTGTACAAAATATCCGAAGACGACAGCAGAATGA
>JAVGVS010001369.1:0-23028 GCA_032718565.1 Distichodus sexfasciatus
TGTGTATCCATGGTAACAGGTTGTGTGTTCTTGTGTATCAGGTTTGGGTGTGTGTATCCATGGCAACAGGTTGTGTGTTCTTGTGTATCAGGTTTGGTGTGTGTATCCATGGTAACAGGTTGTGTGTTCTTGTGTATCAGGTTTGGGTGTGTGTATCCATGGTAACAGGTTGTGTGTTCTTGTGTATCAGGTTTGGGTGTGTGTATCCATGGCAGAGGTGGGACAAAGTCATTGCTTGGCAAGTCACAAGTAAGTCTCAATTAATTGCCCTCAAGTCCCGAGTCAAGTCCCAAGTCAAAGGCCAACAAGTCTCAAGTCAAGTCCAAAGTCCTACGGTTTGACTTTCGAGTCTTTTCAAGTCTTTTTAACAGAAAAATAAAATGTATACAGATTATGTATGGTTGTAAGATCTGTATTTATTAAACAAACCTTTTTTTATGGAAGAACATTGCTCAGATACATAAAAATACAAATATAATTTTCTGAAAAAGTGCTGAGCAGTGCTGCGTCTCGTCTCCACAGCATATTGCACAAGAACGAGTTGACCTTGTATTGCAAAACAGGTCTGAAAAACTGAACCAACTTTCTGAAATTGTCTTCACCTGAAATGATTGTTTCAAAACTAAAATATATCCTTAAACTAAAAACCATGCCTTCACCCTCAAAACATGTACTTGGATGAAGAGAGGATCAAAAATATAGTCCTCCAAACAGTTTTACTTTACTTAAATGTATCACCACAAAAAATATACTTTTCAGTATGTTTAACTACTTTCAAAAGTGTAACCAGAACCTTTTCAAACATGTCTCCACTTTATAAAAGAAAATCACACCCCAAAAATCAGTGTCCTGACTCTCCAAAACTCTTTGTCACAAAATATCCACAGTTTTGCAAAACAGTCCTTTTTTAAGTTTTCAAAAAATTTTTCTAACAATGTTTTCACATATCCATAGAAAGACTGGTGTGTGTGTGTGTGTGTGTGTGAGTTTGAGAGAGAGAGATGAGTGATTGTGTGTGTGGTCCCGTTTGTGTATGTGTGTAGGACTGCTTGTGTATGGGTATACAGTGTATATGGGTCGTACAGTGTGATCGTACAGAAGCCTGGGCTCCAAAAAATATCAGGTCTTTATTTGAAAGGCAGAGTGGGTAGGGGTAGAGAGAGAGAGAGAGTGAAAGAGAGAGAGAAAGAGAGATTAGAGGAGGGGGTGGGGGAGGCAAATACATGAACATAGCATGCTTTTCTGTCAAGGCCCTACACTGCATTGCATTTGCAAAAGATCAGATTGGCCAAAAGTCTGTCAGTCATTTGTGCACGATGGGGACGCAGAATGATGCCACCATGGCTGAAAACTCGCTCCACTGGAGCACTAGATGCAGGCACTGCCAAGACTCTGATGGCCACTCGGAAGAGTGAAGGAAGAGTTTTCATGTTCAGTGCCCAGAACAAAAGGGCGTTCTGTCCTTCTGCAATGTCAATGTAGTGACTTAGCTGTACTCCTGGCATGGTCCCTACATCCCTTTTCTGCCTCTTATGGTATGCAGCAAACAGTCCCTCTCCTTCTCCAATGTCCTCTTGCTCTTCTTCATCAGGCAGAGGCACAGGTGGCTCAGTCTCTGCAGCATCTTGCAGGATCAATTCTGGAAATACATGTAACAATGACAGCAGAAACAAGAGAGCCCTTATTACACTGATGTTTGGTGACAGTGTTAGACTGAAAGATGTAATTATTTTTAGTCAATTAGATCAGATTAAGATCAAATTATTAAAAAGTTGCATTAAAGTCAATAATATTTACCTTTAACTCGTTGTGCCACCTCTGCCTTGATGTCACGACTGACCAGCACATGGCGCTCCACCCACAGCAGAGCAAAGGCTGGATCCAAGGCCGCTGCTTTCAGGTAGATTGTGTCTGAAAACGGGGCAGTGATTCCTTCTTGAGACTGGGCCATTTTCACATTAATGAAAATCCCAAGAAATCTTTTTTTCAGGGACGTCTGGAGACTTCTGACCAGGCCGCTCAGGAAACGAACTTGAGGCTTCAGCTTCTCGAGGTGGTGATTGAGGGACAAGACAGATGGAACAACTGCACTGATTGTGATGACCTTCTCCCCCTGCGTCAAATCAGTTGCTTCCCCAAACGGTTTCAAGGTGCCCACCAACTCCTTCAACAGATTCCACTCTCGTGGTGAGAATGACAGCTCCTTATGCCCGGCCTTTTCAAGAACAGCACAGATCTTTAGGTGATCACACTGAAGGACTGCTTTTACTTGCCTCAGTGTTGAGTTCCATCTCGTTTTCAATGCAGCAGGGATGCCTTTCTGCTCCCCAAATTCATCATCAAAAAGATCTTTGAACGTTGTGCTTGTGTGCAGCAGTGAGCTAAGTTTTGATGATTTGGAAAGAGAAGGACATACTACTTTTGTTTCTTTCAAACCATCTCCCACAACCAGCTGCAGTGCGTGTGCAAAACACTGCAGGCGCTGTTTCTTTGCCATAGCAGCATCTACTGTTTGCTGATCTTCCAGGGTTAAGTCACACCACAGCTCAGGGTCATCAAGATGATCTCCGTCATCACCATCATCCTCTTGTTCACTGGGGAAGCACACAGTGAATGCCTTTCGCATGTTAGCAGCATTGTCACTAATAATATAGTCCAACTTAGCTTTGATGTCGTATTCATCACATATTGCCTCAAATTGGTCACAGATACGTTCAGCAGTGTGAGAGCCTTTGAAGCGGTTGCAGGCCAAGAGATTAGTCTTTAGCTGTACCCTCTCTTCGTCTTTCTCTACCCAGTGCACAGCGACGCCAAGGAATCCCCTCTTCTTTCGGTCGGACCAGATGTCCACAGTGACTGAAACATGGTCAGTGTTGCTCAATTGAGTTTTTAATTTTAAACGTCTCTCCTCAGTGAGGCTTTCTGTTTTTGCGGTCAGTGTTCTGCGACACACTGGGCTGTACTTACTGTCCAGCACTGACAGAAAGTGACGAAAGCTCTTTTTTTTCCACAATGGACAGGGGAATGTTGCAATCAATAATCAAATCAGACAATATGGCATTGGTGATCGCTTTCTGCTGAGGGTGACTCATGCTGTAATGCCTTACACCAGTGTCCAGAAATTGAGAGATTGAAGGCTGTTGTGGTTCATTTAAGATGGTTCTGTTCATCTGGTATTCTTCATATCTGTAACAGGTAATCATACGAAACAACTGTCAGAAAATCCCTTATAGCCACATGTTGTATTTGAAACTACTCTTTACTCATATCAATGTCACTGTGTTAATATTAATTGTATTGTATAATGTATACTATATAATACATTTCAGTTTCAGTGTGTGCAATATTAAGAATATTTTCACTGCTTTAACTTGCCATCCCCTCAGGAAACTGAAGTCAAATGCTTTTTAGTTCACTCTCTCCACCACACTAGATTCCATTTTGCCTCGCATCACACAGAAATTGCAGATCTACTGCTGTCTAATTCATTAAGTTTAGTTGTGCTATGTTATGTCTTCGGTGATCAACTTGTGATTAACCAAAATTACATAAACGACCTCAATGAGGCAGCAGTAGACCAACAACTCCTGTATGCTGCAAAGTGAAATTGGTATTTTGTCAATTGAATCTCGTGTGTGCTGGAGAGATTGAGATGCAAATCAGTCTAGCAGCAATGTAAAATGGTAGCACATATTCTCAATGAAGTAGGCTACTTCATACAAACAATAACGTTGTTTTCTTCACATAACGCTGAAGAACTTTGCTCTCTACCTTGTGTGATACACTCACGTAGGCTACCTCATACAAACAATCCGGCTTTCAAAATCCCGATCAGCATGAACCAGCAGGGGTTTGCAGATTATAGTGTTTGAAAGGTGACGTTGAGGAAATGTACAGTCTCATTGATATAAACATGCAGCTAGTAAATTACTTAGCTGATAAGGTAGTCTTGACATTCATTCAAAACTTACCTTTCTTTGTGCAACTTCAAGTGTCGAACAAAGTTGCAAGTTGTGGCATCTCCGTCTGTAATCTTCGACCCGCATGTTTTACATACTGCAATTCGTTTTTTGTTGACCACCTCGTAATTTTTATAGCCAAACGAAACTACCTTCGGTATCATTTCGCAAACTGGCGCGTTCACGTTGCTGTCACGGTGGACGCTGTCGAATCTAAAGAATCTACGGTACTTTGATTGGATGTCGTGCCGAATGCGCGCATGCTCTCTGTCACACACGCGCACAGACACACAAACAGAGATAGAGCGGTCCGTGTCAACATACTTTTTATCTTTGGGCTTTTTATGGGAAGTCTTTACAAGTCAATAGGCGCAAGTCCAAGTGAAAGTCACGGGTTATTTATGTGAAAGTCCAAGTCGAGTTGCAAGTCTTTTTATATTTTGTCAAGTCGAGTCTAAAGTCATCAGATTCATGACTCGAGTCTGACTCGAGTCCAAGTCACATGACTCGAGTCCACACCTCTGGTATTTAAATTACGAGTGCAGCATCATTACTATCTACCTTAGATAGCTGAGTGTGCACAGGAGGGAAGACCTCTCTGCCTGTTCAGCCGTGCGTAAGGCATAATTGATTGATCGCAAGTGGTGTTTGGCCCGACGCAATGGGCAGCCTAGCAGAGATAGATCAAATTGATTTTCAGCGTGAGAAATCGGAGGTATGGCGTGAGAGCGTGTGAAGACAGTCAGATGCGTGTGTGTCTCACGCGGAAGCTACGAGGGCAAAAGAGCAGCGCCGCTGTATCTGGCTACAAAATCGTTTTCACGTCATGAACAATTGTGATAAAAAAAAAAAAACCCAAAAAAACAGACTACATATTTACACATAGCATGCATAATAAAAATTAACCTAGGGGCGGCAACTGTGGTGACAAAGGATGATTTTGGTGTGGCCGTTGCCACCCCTGGCCACCACATGGCGCCCCTGCCTGTAAATGTATTTAACGTCCCCTATACTTTCATAGTCAGTTGTGATTTTGGGCACTACATTATATGTATTACTATTACTATAAATGTTAATGAGATTGACACAAAACAATGTAGGTTCTTACACTTTAATTTTTAAATCAAAATGATATACATTTATTAAGTGAGATTATTATAATGCAATGAACCTGAAAACAATCTTTGCTGAACTGAAACTCAAACGCTCTTTAAAGTAGGCTGCAGAACAATTATGTGTTTAAAGTGGCTGATGCACTATAATTAAAGGAAATACTGCACAATGGTAAAGGTAATGGTGAAGCATGCTAACACTAAAAAATTAAGTTTGATCCTAATTTGGTTTTTCCTAACAATTGAATTATTTGATATTCTTAAAAGGTGAGTTGGATTTGAAATCTACAAGGACCGTGTTTTCTGACGTAAAATTACAAATAGCTGTACTCAGTTGAACAATTAATTGCTAGACATGTAGACATGGTTTAAAAAAGGGATTCACTGTGCATTGTGCATCCTGTAAGGCAGCAACGCACGCGTCCGATAATTCCAATATCATGTAGTGACAGGCACAATCAACTGAGTTTCTGTAGTGATCTGTATCACAGCATGAGAAAATACATGTGCTAGCACACACGCATGCACACACACAGAGTAAACAAGCATACAACAAAGAATATCTTTAAGCAAAAAAGTTGTGCACTTTTTCAAATATCTGGCTACATTGGCATAAGATGTTACTGTCTCAATATCTGAATGGAGCATAAAGCATAAAGACATCTTAATGTAAATAAAAAATGCTAAACACCCTCTCCATGATTCAGGAATGAAGAAATATACACTTGTGCAAACACACCAATACATCAAGCTATGTAATATACTGTATGTAATAAAAAGTAATAAAAGGAGTTGTGGGGTTTCTCTCCCTTCTCAAAAAATACTACTGTAAGATCAAACCTAAAGTGAAAAACACACCTCTGCTCCTGAGAGTTGCTCTATTTGTGATAGCAGCTATTTTTGGGGGTTTATTTTTGTTGGCTGCTTATTGGCTTACAATCATTCTGCAGCCATTTGTAGTGTAATTTCTTCTATACCCACAACACAATCTCTAAACAGTAGCAAAAATGAAATGATTTTGTATTGTTTTGCTTTCCTTCTACAAACTCAACATTGTGAAATAACATGCAAAACATTCTTGGTCCAAAGTCACTGATCATAATACGCAAGATTTGATATTAACACTAGATGACAGACACTAACGCTTAGATTGGCCAATGCTTTCAGTTCTGTCCAGCTGTGTCATCTCTGTCACCTAATATAAAGATAAACCCTATTTCCCATGTAAAATGAAGTCTTAGAATTAATGTCAGTAATCGTGGCATTGTTGTCCATGTAAACAGGTTAAGAGTCAAAAACCTTTTTAATCTTTCAGAAAATATGACTTAACATTCACTACTGCAAAGATACTTCAAGCGATGCAAATTTCAGTTAACATCCAGTGCAACATACATCAACTGTGTTTCACATTTTCTGCAGAGAAATTGGCTATTTGGTAAAAAAGGAATTCAAAATAATAACAATACTTAAATAGGTATTTTTAAGGTCTTTAAGAAGTAGCACTGCAATTCACAACAGACACATTCTGTGGTGCTAAGGCACTGTGGCTAAGAGGCAGGAGATTGACACAAAACAATGTGGTTTCTTACACTTTTATTTTTAAATCAAAATGATGTACATGTATTGAGTGAGATTATTATAGGCAAGGCAAGGTAAGGCAATTGAGAGGTTTATATATAGCACATTTCATACACAGAGGTAATTCAAAGTAAGTATATAAAGTAAAAGTAGAATAATCATAAACAATAATAAAAAACAATAAATCATAAAAAAACAATAATCATAAAAAAACAATGCAAAATGATTTAAAATTGATTTGGGCCAAGTTCAAGACAGTTAAAAACAGAATGCATCCTAGTTCGAATTGCAATTTATAATGCAATTAAACTTGGAGCACCAGCGATAAGAACATGACATTTTGAGACCACCTTCTGAGGGGTACTTTTGAGATCATTTTTAGCGACACACACACAAAAAAAATCCATTATACAGTGTAAGTTACATTACACCATACCAATCTTTTGAAGATTTTTACATAATCACTTTACATAATAATTGAAATACAAGTAACATTACATCTTCATCTTCAAGTAGCTTCATCTTTAATTCATTCATGTCCCCTATATTTTGATCATCATTGTCATATTATCTCAGTGTAAAATTATTTTTGTTTCCTTTGCTCTTTATCTGATAAATGTTACATCTTTTCTCTCTTTCACACACACACCAGACAGCATCCATAATACTACACTGAGAATAAACTCATAATGGGAAATAGACACCTGTAGAAATCTAATAATTCCAGCTACCCATTGCATGTACTTTATTCAAAAACTTTGAAAGACATTTGCAGTGTTGATCTTATCAATTGTGTGAAAGTTAAGGCATTTAGCACTGTACTGCATTGTAAATGAGGGTTGCTCTGTTGAGATGAACCACTTAGCAGCCTTTTATCCTTTCATTCAAGTAACTGAAGCTTACAGCTTCGGGAAGTCACAATATTATACAATCAAGGACAATGTACAATGATACAATGCTAAAAAACACAGAGCACCGGGCTATTAAAATTGTGCATTGCAAAAGACTTTGGCAAAATGAGGTAGATTTAGAAAGTTTTGATGGAACATTTGTACACCTCCTTGTTGTAACTGTACAAGGTTGGCATTGGCAAGTTACAAACTGGTTAACTGGTAATACTAAGCTTATTGCTAATGCTGATATTGACTTGATACAACTTAAGTGTTAATGCTAACATATGCTAATTATAATGCCATTTCTACACTGAAAACCCATAAACTATAAACTCATTTAATATTTAGTTTTACACAGTTAATTGTTATCAGATATTAATATAACCAACTCAATACACTTCTAGCCACCCTTTTCTAGTTTTCATCCTTCCCTTCCATTACCATTAATTTTACAGTAAACTACTCTTCGTACCTATGGCCTTTACAACTCTAGTTAAGAAATCAAGGACTTTAAAAAAAAAATCACAGTTTGCAATCAGTCCCTCTTCATTAATTTCCTGAGAGTTTAGAATTTTATCACTGTACTGAAATATTTTTATTTTAAAAAATGCTCTTTAAAAATGACCATGTTAGAGCTTTTCATTAATGACAGACATTCAAGTAAATAAATAATGAGTTTTAATTGGTGAGTGTAAACAATATTAGACAACCAAAAGGAAAGCAAAACTGCACCGATAAAAATATACTGCACAATCATTACAATATTTTACTTTCCCATGTTTAACAATGGACTTGTAGGTCATATCATGGAGGACACTTTGAGCAAGTACAAGGTTTAAAAACTATTTTAAATGTTACCTGTGTTTAAGTAAATCAAGGGGTCATCAATCTATATTGTAAAGAGACTGCCCGCTTTTGCTCTGGACTAGGCTTGTTTTCGAATAAAATACTCAAGTTTCAGATTAAACCTGGTGTCCCCTGTGTGATAATAAATAGAGGCTGTCCAACCAGCTTAAATAGTGGTTAAGTGAAACCCAGATCCTTTTAATGAAAGGTCATTTACAAATCATGACCTTGCCCAAAGTGTCCTTCCTGACATGAATCCTGGAGAATACGTTTTTGATAGCTGCTAGTAAAAATGACACTGGAGACCTTTAAAGTGTGTTTTACCACAGCTGGCTGGCAAAGATTCTTATTTCTTGATCCCTCTGGGGTAGATTTAAAAAACGAGTTTGGTAGTCTTTGTACACCTTGTAGTAACTGTACAAGTTTGGCATGTGTTAGCCAACAAACTGGTTAATTGGAGGATAGAAAGAAGTGCCAACTGGGAGATAGTAACAAACCCACTGAAGTAAATAAAGTGCAGGAAAAACAGATTTTAAAAAAATCACATGTCTCTTGAGTTACCAAGTAAATGTCCGGAGCTTACAGAAGTCCATAGAGAACACTAATCAATATTTTTTTTCTTTCCCATTAACAGAAGGTCATGAGAAAACAATCGTACCTGAAGAAAGAAATAATGTTGAAGCATGTTCTCCATCGCACCTTGCCATTAAAAGGTCTGTGTATTATTTTTTAAAAATCTGTTATGTGGTCCGACACAACATTTGGCTAAACATTAAAATAGTCAAACATTGTTCATACTGCAGAACAATTATGTGTTTAAAGTGGCTGATGCACTATAATTAAAGCGAAATACTGTATAAGTGCCAATGGTAAAGGTAATGCTAACACTAAAAGATTAGTTTGGATCCTAATTTGGTTTTTCCTAACAATTGGAATTATTTGATATTCTTTGGGTAAGTGAGTTGATTTAAAATTCATAAGGACCGTGGTTTCTGGACGAAATTACAAATAGCTGTGTACTCAGTTGAACAATTAATTGCTAGACATGTAGACATGGTTAAAAAAAGGATTCACTGCGCATTGTGCATCCTAAGGCAGCAACGCATTTCATGTCCGGAGCAATTCCAATATCATGTAGTGACAGGTATTTAAATCAACTTCTGAAAGTTTCTGTAGTGATCTGTATCACAGCATGAAAATACATGTGCGCAAGCACACACGCATGCACACACACAAAAACAAGAGTAAACAAGTACACAACAAAGTAAATATCTTTAAGTAAAAAAGTTGTGCACTTTTTCAAATATCTGCTGCTATATTGGCATAAGATGTTAATGTCTCAATATCTGAATGGAGCATAAAGCATAAAGACATCTTAATGTAAATAAAAAATGCTAAACACCCTCTCCATGATTCAGGAATGAAGAAATATACACTTCAGCAAACACACCAATACATCAAGCTATGTAATATACTGTATGTAATAAAAAGTAATAAAAGGAGTTTTGGGGTTTCCCTCCCTTCTCAAAATACTACTGGGGTGATCAAACCTAAAGTGAAAAACACACCTCCGTTCCTGAGAGTTGCTCTATTTGTGATAGCAGCTATTTTTGGGGGTTTATTTTTGTTGGCTGCTTATTGGCTTACAATCATTCTGGGTATTATTTGTAGTAGACTTCTTCTATACCCACAAATACACCCTAAACAGTAGCAAAAAAATGAAATGATTTTGTATTGTTTTGCTTTCCTTCTACAAACTCAATATCAGGAAATAACATGTAAACATCTTGGTCCAAAGTCACTGATCATAATGCAAGATTTGATTAACACTAGATGACAGACACTAACGCTAGATTACTGGCCAATGCTTTCAGTTCTGTCCAGCTGTGTCATCTCTGTCACCTAATATAAAGATAAACCCTATTTCCCATGTAAAATGAAGTCTTAGAATGCCAGTAATCGTGGGCATTGCTGTCTATGTAAACAGGTTAAGGAAAGTCAAAAACTCTTTAATTTTCAGTGTTTTGAGACTTAACATTCACTACTGCAAAGATACTTCAAGCGGATGCAAAGAATTAGTTAACATCCAGTAACATACATCAACTGTGTTCTCACATTTTCTGCAGAGAAATGGCTATTTGTAAAAAGTGAATTCAAAATAATAATACAATGTGAATAGGTATTTTATGTCTTAAGAGCAGCACTGAATTTCACAACAGACACATTCTGTGGTGCTAAGGCACTGTGGCTAAGAGGTAGGATACTATTTGATTTCATTACACAATAAGGTTGTGCGCAAATGACGAGACACTCTTCCATAAGCATTCCAATTCTTTTATCTTTTGCTGAGCAGTAAATGGCCAATCATGGGGCCAACTCCCTAACCATTAGACCAACTGCCTCAACAGTAGAATGTAAACTTCGTATGAATCCCATTTCAGCCCTTAGCCCTACCCCTCTGTTTTGCCATTTCCCATGTAGACTGAGGGATAGGATGAAGAGCTAACTAACCCTTCAAACTGAGGCTCACTCCAAATGGCGGGGTAGGAAATATTTCCCAGAATGCCCTGCAAAAAACTATCAGCAACATAGCTGCAGAACCCAAAGAGACGTAATTTCTCAGTTAATAAAGATTTTAAATGGGTGCAACCAGTGTCTAGTTTGACTTCATTTCAGCCTTATGATTGTATTAATCATAAATGCCACAGAATAAACTTGCTAGTTTGGTATCGCTCGCTATTATATATCTCTGCTTTGCTGCAGACAAACACAAAAAATGCCAACAGCCCATGCCACGTAAACAATAACTGCAGATGACGGCATGTTGAACATCCAGCAAAAACATGTCACGTCTGTCTGCGTAAAATTCTGTTAAACTAGGGATCTCAAAGAAACACTCTGAAGTAGGATCAAAAATGGAGGTGCCCAATGGCACCTCCAAAAATCTTTTTTTGATGGACACAGGCCCTAATAATGGCATGTCACGTTTGTGAAGGGGTGTTGCAATTTGTAGGGTTACAGTTCTACCCCTGCCCCTCAGTTGAAATATAGTAATCAGGGCGCTAATGGGCATGTAAACATGTTGCGGTTCAAAAAAAGGTTCATTGTGCAAAGTAGTGCAACCTTTAAACGGCAGTACACCTCATTTTCAACAATTCAGGCAGAAGAAATTACATGTGCTGACTGGTATCTATCAAATTATAAAAGCGTCTTTTCGTAGTGATCTGTATGATAGCATGAATGTGTAACACATTCAAGAGTCATAAGAGCACATGCACCCAAGCACTCACAGACACACACACACACACACACACACACACAATGAAATGGAGGATCAAAGTGCAGAATATCTACAATACGAAAAGTAAGCAAAGTGCTAAACAAGAGTAAGCTATCATGTATCATGTATCATCTTGAGTATTTCTCTAAAAGCTTGATTTAATTTGAATAAGCTTATTGTAAGAGGTCAAATTTATGAAGCCTTATTGCTACATTATTCCCTTTACCTATCATTTAGGAACTATGCAACTGTGGTGAAGACCTTGATAAGAAATCTCTATTCAGCAGCATTTTATACAAACACACATACACATGTAAAAAAATATATAGATATATAAACTAGTGTCCTAAAGCTGAGGTATTTTTGATTTCTAAAAGGTGGTCCACTGAGGTAGGTCTTATCACAGGGCTCTAGTGTAAAGGAAAATAAGTTTGTTACAAATAACAATTTGAACAATTCCATACCATATAGGCGTGGCATCAGTCTCTCCCAGAGAAAATGATGACACAGTTCATCTGTTCCTGTCCAAACAAAACGGGCACTTTCTGTAGAAGTGTTTTCACTGTTTGTCCAGTGGCTCCCAAACTTTTTCTGAAGAGCCACACATATGCATGCTTAGTTATATGGATAATTTGCATTAAAATAAACTCTTCCGTTTCCATATTCAAACTGTGTTTGCCCTTAAACTGCCTCACTGTACAAAAATGGAATTAGAACGTGTTCAGTTCGCTGAGAGAAAAATAACTAAATCTGTCAGGTTGTAGAACTCAAACCCGCTTCCCACAGACCTTTCCAGAGCAGTGATCAACAGGATAGGCTCCAGCAAATTGTTGATAAAGAAGACGATAAGCATAGGTAACTTCTACAGATAAGCGTCTGTAACTTGCTTGATTGTTTTCTGGCATGCACCTCTGTTCTTTTTGGTATTCTTTGAGATCCAGTACTCATTTTGGAGTCAGGATGTTGAGTGAGTTGGCAGGTTCTGGCTCTCTAAGAAGAAATGGAAGAGTTCTGAAACGGATGCAGAAGGGCAATTGCCTACGCAAACCAAAATTCTGCTTAAATATGTTGCTGTAGTCAAAGAGCAAAAATAAGATTATTATTATAACTTTCACTACCTGCAACCTGTTGCAGAGGAGGATCTAAAATACAGGGATTAAAGTTCTCTGTTGCTACGATGGATTTCCGTCCACTGGACTTTATTATTATTATTATTATTATTATTATTATTAGACAGCCATATAGTTCCCTACAGGCTCTGTGACGATGTTTAAGTCTTGAAAGGTGCTAATAACAAATTAAGAATTCATTTTTGAAATAAGGACTCTTACCTGGATTATGCTTCTTCTTACATCTTAAAAACTTGCTTCCTACATAAATAGCGATGATGGTGAAGAAGAGAAGCCCAAACGGTCCAAGGAGCACATACCGATGACGTTCTGATTGTTCTGCAGACATGAAATATAGAACGTCCTCAGAAACACACAAGACTCACACATTATTTTATTCAGAACATATACTTTGCAGTTACACCCCACTACAGCTGTACTCCACACACACTGCAGGGCTTGGTGAATGTTAGTGTCAACTCAAATAATCTCATTAGCAGAGCTTCCAATAAAAATGGTCATTTAACAACACATATTTATTCAGTCAGGTCATGTTACAAAAATTACTTCAGCTCCACAAAGGAATCTCTCAGGTGCTGTCATGGCCCCGTTGGATTTTGGCCGTACAGGCCCCCATCGACTCTGCTGAGCGGCCAGCAAATGCCGCTGTTCAGTTAGTTTGGTGTATTTAGTTCTGTTTCGTGTCTCCTGTCTGTCTGTCTTGTCCTTGTCCCGCCTTCCCATCGTGTCTTTTTGGTTAATCAGTGTTCCTATCCCACCTGTGTTTCAGTCCAGTCCCTAGTTTTGATTGGTTGTCCCTTCATTGGTAAATTTAGGTTATTTAGTGATTATTTTCCTATTGGTTCTCCCTTGTCTGATTAATCCTGTTCCTTGTTTCTGTTCCCCTATGTAGCTTTGGTTTTTCCCACCGTTTCCTGTCGGTCCACCCTCACCTTACCCACCCACTGTGTCGGCGTGTTACGTGTTGTTTTGAAGAAGAGTTTTTCTGTTCGTGGGCCCTGGTGCCCATTTTCTGTTGTTTTTTTTCCTCAATAAACAGACTTTACCAGTACCATGCTTCGTCTCATGCCTCATGGACCCATGACAGGTGCATATGGCTCTTAATTTAAATACTCTTTTCAAGGCAAAACCAAAATCTTACCAGTCTTGACCTCCTGCTCGATGAGATGCTTGATAATGCTCGCTCGCAGGCTCTTGTGTCCGACGACACAACTATAGTTGTTCATCCTCCACTCTTCACGCTTCACATTGAGGGAGACTCTCTTCTGGAAGGTTCCATCATCACCGGATACAATCTCGCCAACATCCACATTCTTCAGGTCCAGGCTGTTTTTCTGCCACATGATTTTCACTTGTTTGGGGTAGAATCCTGCAGCAAGACATTCCACTGGAGAGAACTGATCCTTCTGTCTGAGGCTCACTTTAGGAGATTCTGCAAAAAAAAAAGGCAATCACAACATTTGGCATGCACTCTCATCCTGAGCGACTTACATTTTCCTAATTTCGAGGACAGTCTCCCCAGAGTAAATTGGGGCTAAAGTTCTTGCTCAGCGACCCAGGATGGTAATGCTGGAGGTAAAATTTGAACCTGTGACCGCAGGACACATTCACAACATGATTTTGGTGTGGATTTGTGCATTGTTTTCCTTTGCATTTGTCTGCAATGCCAAAGAATTCCAAAAACTTCTGAAAGAGCACTTGAAATAATAAATGCAATGTACCAACTGCAAAGAAAAGCAATAGTAAATTTTAATTAAAAATGTGGTATATAATCTCCAGTTCAAGAATGATCTGCGTAATCTCCTTTGCCTTATTTGTTTAATGTCTTCAAATAAAACTCATGAAATAAAACATTACTTATTGTAGCTTGTTTGATAGGCAATGTGCAAGTTAATTTCTAATTTAGTCTCACAATTTCAGTCAGAATTGCTCAAATCTAACCATATGCAACCAGATTTGTTTTGTTTGTGTGACCCATACGTATAGTACAAATCTCAATAATATAGTAATGATATAGCACAAAATTTCAATAAGAAAAAACTTTAGTGTAATTTCAAAATACACTAAAAAATAGCCAAAATCCTACCAAACTTAATGTCAGCCTCAGTCAGATACTTGACGAAGCTCTTATTAAAGTTGCTGCACTGGAGAACACAGCTGAAGCTGTTGTTCTTCCACTCTTCATGCTCCATCCTGATCGTGACTCTCTTCTGGAACGTTCCATCTCCATTGGGCAAGGTCTCTCCAGCTTCCACATTGTCAGTGTGATCCTCTCCATTTTTCTGGAAGCTAATCTTCACTTCATTGGTATGGAATCCTGTAGCATGACACACTACTGGAGAGAAGGGATCCTTCCGGAACAAGGACAGTGTAACTTGGTCTGCAAAATGAGAAAAATAACAGGAGGGATGAGAAAAGTGTTAGCACACACCTTTTAAAACATTTCAACAATTAATCACTAGCCAGTATGTTACTTGCGTGGTTAAATAATTAGTGAATGAAGGATTAATGGAAGTATCCAAAACTGTCATTTTGGCGGGATAAAAGGTGTTGTACCTGTCCTCGGCAGCTGTTTTTTTTGGTAGGAGACACATTTCTTCAGATATTCTACACAATATGAGATGTAGTCATTGCGGAGACCTGTAATCCTGAATTTGTTTCGGTTCCACACATCTGTGATGTTGGCTGCTTTTGGATTTTTAGCAATGTATCTTTGGTTCTTCATATCCAGTTCGATGAAATCCTCTCCATTGTATCCATACTTAATGAAGCTCTCTTCTTTACCAGTCTTTTCATCAGACGTACAACCAGCAATAAACTGGAAGATTTTCATACCTGAAAATAATAGATATTGTCCATTTAAGTACATTTTCAAATTAAGATAAAACTAAAGACTAAAACTAAGAGGATGGGTATTGCGTTTATTACCCACTCCGAAATGCAAAAACGCATTCCTCACCTCCCTGTTGTTTAAAGCTATTAAATTCTCGATCCAATCTTCGGTACTCTTTCAACTGGAAGTCAGCGTAATCCTGCCAGGATTCATTCAAAGCATTTGGGACCCAATGGCTGCGGCTGATGACTTTGTCGTGTTGAAAGTCATAGCGAGTAATCTGCTCATGGTCCACAAATGATGAAGCCACATTCTCAGGGAGCTCAACTACCTTCATTAAGATAGTATGAAGACAGTGGTTTTCTATAACAGAAAAAATCTGATTGTAATAGATGACAACAAAATATGTACTCCACACAAGTTAAAATCCACACAAGCATTTTACTGCAGTAAATAACATTTTGTCCTTAAGTTGTCCTTGCAATTTTGCGTATATATTTGACAACTTTGACGAAATTGTGATGATGGCTAGACGACTGGGTCGGAGCATCTCCAAAACTGCAGCAACTCTTGGAAGATGTTCCCGCCTTGAAGGGGTCAGAACTGACCAAATATGATACATAGAACGAAAGGCAGTGAACCAACGACAGAGTCACGGCTGGTTCCTGGTGATTAATACAATTTGCTGAAAATAAATCAAATTGCTGAAAAATGCTGGTTAAGACAGAAAGTTGTCAGAACAAGTGCATTGCAGTTGGCTACACAGAGCTACCACAGACCTGCTCATTATTATGTGGGTGGTCTTGTGGGTGTTCATGGCTAATTGGTGCAAATTCAATTTAACGCCAATTCTTACATATAGGCACATTAAGGTATACAGGGGTCCCTAGGCTACATTTTCTGTTAGCCCCACCTCCTGGGCTTATTTTACAGTTTTTTTTTCCAGATTATTTACAGTTTTTTTCAACTGCTTAAGCACAATTTTGAAAAATGGGCCCATATTTTCAAAACACTTCACACAATTAGCACAACACTACACCCAAGTAACAGAACATCTCAGATCTTTTGCAAAATGAAACACTATTGGAAAAACTCTACATTGTTTTATTAAAACACTGTTTTGTTGTCATATTGAACACACACAAGTATTATTAGCTAACTCATTTTGAACAAGATAGACACTACTGCATTTATCCTAAAACACTTTTAGCATTTCCTAACAAAAAATTACACCAAATACGTTCGCCAAACACCACATTAGATCAAATCTGTTTATCTTTATTTCCCGCCACCACTACAGACATGCAAAAAGAGGGGGGTAAAAAAAACTAAACATCTCTCTGTCTAGCTGCATCTGGCCACAGAGCTTCATCAACATCACAGGCTATGTTGTCATATGCAAGACACTGTGGAAAAAATCTTCTACGGTGTCAGATCCATCCTAGAATAGAGACAACATCAATCTGATTACATGCATCCTCTATAGCTTGAATGAGAGGTGCGTCAACATATGGCTGTAGATCATGAACCTTCCACCGCCATGCAGAAAAAAACTCTTCTCTTGTGTTTAGGAAGGGAGAGTACGGTGGAAGATGAAGACGTGTAAGTTATGGATGATCATGAAACCAATTTTGGACCAGAGGACTCTCATGTCCTCCATGTTTGTTGATGGCAGGTTAACTCACCTGTTCCTTTTTATAATGCCTAAACCTGACTGGTGCGTCTATAATTAAGCACCTAAGTTTTGTTCACCTGATGGTTGTGTTTAATCAATTGGTTCATGAGAGTGGTTATTTGAAACGCCAGTAAACGCCACTCTGATTGGCTGAGGCAGTCATCATACCCCAACTAAGCTCCACTCTGATTGGCCGAGGCAACGCGCAAGCATTTGGCGCAAATCTGATTTTTTCTGTCTTCGCTCGGCTCTGCTCAGTGTAGTCGTCTTGCACTAAGTGGAAAATACGTTCGGCCAGGTCAGTGAATTTTATGTTCATTTATGTATTTGTAAGTGTTAGCTGTGTAGCTTTGTGGTCTTATACCACCCGAATCTGCTGTGGCTATTTGCATTACCTCTCTTCCCCTCAGCTAACGTTAGCTAAACGTTGGCCATATTTAAAATGGAATGGGAATTACTGAAAACAACCGTCCCTAAAATTCACGTTTTACCGAGCTTTAACGTGAACAAGCATTGTTCGTTCACGAAGTCACTGCGCTACCCAGG
This sequence comes from Distichodus sexfasciatus, assembly GCA_032718565.1. NCBI lineage: Eukaryota > Metazoa > Chordata > Actinopteri > Characiformes > Distichodontidae > Distichodus > Distichodus sexfasciatus. Next base: position 17,853 of record JAVGVS010001369.1, read on the forward strand.
GCTAGGCTGATAGTCAACCTAAACTAAATCAAACATGGTTCATCAGCTGTCTCTGGCTAAATTCTGTAAGCCAGCAGCATTCAAGCACTCTGATTGGCTGAGGCAGCAGGCAGCTCGGCCAATCAGAGTGGCGTTGTTGGGTTACGATGACTCATAACCCTAACAACGCCACTCTGATTGGCCGAGGCAACACGCCAAGCATTTGGCGCGAATCAGAATGTTTCTTTCTTCGATCGGCTCTGCTCAGCGTACTCGTCTTGCACTAGTGGAAGATACGTTCGGCCAGGTCAGTTAATTTTATGTTCATTTATGTATTTGCATGCGCTCTAACACACTTCCAGTCAGCTTGTTAAAGTAGGTTAATGCTAAGTTATGTTCAGGAATTTCCTTCATGTTAGATTTTTTTGGTATTTTTTTATAACCAACTTCAACCTGCTGTGGCTAGTTAGCTTGTAAAAACGTAGGCTCATTGGCTCTCCTCTACTTCATCATGTCTTCAAAATGTAGGCCTATGTGTTGTCTGTGTAAGTGTTACTACTGATAGCTAAGGTATAAATAGTGATACTGAGTTTAAACAAAAGACACTGAATTTTTCTTACTTTTTTTGTCGTTTTTCCAATAATGTAAGCTTTTTACAGTTGTCTTTTCTATTTGGGCCTGTTTGGTCCCCTTTTGATTAGAAGCGAACACTAATTCTGTACTGCAATGAATGCAATGTTTTCATACATTCATACATTTTTCTGTGCTTTCCAGACCCTTTCTTGAACCCTGCCCTCCTTGTACAAGCTATGATGTCATCTCAGAAGGTAGGCTTATCTTGCAAAAAGAGTTTTCAAAATTACAGCAGCATTTTGCTGACAGACCAGAAAAATGGGATCAGATTCACATTGAAATTAGATTATTTTTAACAAGATTTTCACCTTAACACAATATTTTCATGTTATAACAAGAGATTTTTTTTACATTATTAGGATATACAAAAATAATGCTTTATAATAGGGAAACCTCTTGTTATACTATTATGTTAAACCCAAGCATGAAGTATAGAAATAATCAAATTGTATATACCGTTATATAAGGATTAGTTCACCCCAGAATTAAAAATTTGGGATCATTTATTCATCTCCATGTCATCCAAGATGTTCATGTATTTCTTTCTTTAGTCAAAAATAAATTAAGGTTTTTGAGGAAAACATTTCAGGATTTTCCTCCACAGTGCACTTCAGTGGACGCTAATGGGTTGAAGGTCCAAACTGCAGTTTCAGTGCAGCTTTAAAGGGCTCTACATGTTTTCAGCCGATGTATTTTCTAGCAAAGCTATGAAACTGAAAGTCATCTTCAAAAAAAAAAAATTATATACTTTTTAACCACAAATGCTTGTCTTGCAATAGCTCTGCGATGTGCATACATGATTTCAGGCATTACACAATCATGTTGTACAGGTCACACGTGACAAATGTTTCCCTCAAAAATCTTAATTTCTTTTTGACTGATGAAAGAAAGACATGAACATCATTGATGACTTGGGGATGAATAAATTATCAGGAAATTTTAATGGAGCGGTGAACTAAACCTTTACAATTTGTTAACATCCTGGTCAATTTTGTCCAAAGAATATTAATGCCAATGAAAACAAACCGTGAAAGTAGGCTATGCTAAAATCACATCATCTTATGTAACATTTTAATTTAAAAACAAATACAATACTTTACAATGCAGAAGTTTAAATTCACTAAACTAAAAATGGCAGTGAATTAACACGGGCACACTGATTAATTGCATAATATTTTGATTACCCCATTACTGCTATCATGAAAAAAAAAAACTTGTGTAAATTTATACACAATTGTACTCCTATCCTCTTGCGCTTTGTCTGTTTGGCACGCATACATGCAGCATTGCTAATTCTCTGAAGTCGGAATCACATTCATAAGCCTCATCCATTTTTGACAGTAAAATAGAAATATTTCTATGGCATTTACAGATGGAAAATATACCTGTGCAATTTAAGTTATGCACTGAGGAAAGCAGCTCATCTCAAACACAAACAGTGCAAGTAGTGTCTCAGTCAGCAGCATTGCTTTAAAAATCACTTTAGACAAGAAGCTTTAAACTAGATGTTAACTATATCTTACTATTTATTTTAAAACTCTTAATATTATACATGTTTCATGTTTAGGACAAATTGGATTATGCACAGTTCCCGGAATAAATAAATGAGAAAGTATATATGTTCATCTTATTTGTTTGATTGGATTCGCTTTGTCAACTTTCAGTACTATTTTGTTTTACTTATCCAGAAATATTGAAAATTCTAAAGGGGTTACAGACTTTCAAGCACCACTGTATACACCTGAAAGTAATTAAAAGCAAATAAAAAAGTGAAGTGATTTGTAAATATTGTTATTTATGCTTTGTTTTAGGCAGCAGGGGAACAGCTTGGGACATCTCTTGAAGATAGAGACAGTGCCTGATACATGCGCGCACACACAAACACCATACACACACACTGTATATAGTATATAATTAACATAAATGTCTTTGTTACTGTATCCCAATGTTTTGATAAATGCTTTGTAAGTTTTCATGGCAATAAAGCCAATTTGAATTAAACTGATTTGATTGAGCTCTCTCTGCCCCCTCTCTCCCCTTATGCCTGATTAGGTTCTGCAGACAAAGTACCAGTGTGAAAGAAGTGCTGCAGTAAAATTGTAGATTGAGCCCCTAAAGTTTCCTGTAATGTTACTAAAGGTTCTGAAAACATTCAGTAAATGTGATGGAAGGACCTAAATAGAACCAGAAAATAACATTCTAGGTTGGTATCCTGAAGGTTTTGAAAATGTTGTGGGAATGTAGCGTAGAGACCTATAGGGAATATCCTATAGTAGTGGTCCCCTAAAAGTCCCAAGAACGTACTGAATGTTCTGTGAAGGTTCCCTAAATAACGTTTCCCAACCCTTTAAAGAACCACATCATGACCTTCTTACTAGGCAACGTCCTTGACACCAGTGTGCACGTTCTGAGAACGTTGTGGGAACGTCAACTTTCAAAGTGAAATATGGTCCCCTAAACGTTCCAAGAACGTCCTGAATGTTCTGTGAAGGTTCCCTAAATAACGTTTCCCAACCCTTTAAAGAACCACATCATGACCTTCTTAGAACGTTCTGGGAACGTTACTAGGCAACGTCCTTAACATCAGCGGGGACGTTCTGAGAACGTTGTGGGAACGTAAAATTTCTAGCGGGGGAAGTACTATATTTATGTATTTCCGCAAAAAGATATTTTTGCATAATAATAATCATAATAATAATAATCATCATAATAATAATAACTCATAGGATTGCGAGTAAATTGCTGTGTGTCTTCAAGAAAACCGGCGGTGGAAAAATTCAAAACCACAATCAACTTGCCTTTCAAAAGCGAGACAGATTAAGTTATGTCGAGGAATTACATGGACAATATCATTTAAACCTTACCTGCTGATCGAATAAAAACACAGAATTGCAGTAAGACAACCAGTTTGTCGGCCATCTTCTCGAGAACTGTCAGAAGGAAGACGGAAGTTAACAAAAGAAAAAAAGAACCTATTTACTGTATCAGCCAATGAGAAAATTTCTGTCGCCAGTTTCTGTGCGAAAATAGGCGCCCCAGGTTGTGAGAGTGAAACCACCTTTTAAAAAAGTTCACTTGACAATTTAAAAATGGTTAGTTAAATGGCTAAACTGATCACCACCACCACCAACAACAATAACTATTATTATTATTATTATTATTATTATTATTATTATTATTATTAATAAAAAATTCCTCTCTCTCCCCCAAAATATGGGGAGATAGCTGACAGCCAATTCTATAAATTGACTTTCCATAAAACCATTCTACTTTCAAGAAGAAAAAATTCTTTATAAGTATACAAGGATGTATACTCATGTCTTGTCATCTATGAGAATAATTAGTGAAAGTGAGTGATCATTTGTCCTTGTGACCTCTGCATTTGACCCATTCGTGAAGGAGCAGTGGGCAGCTAACAAGGGCAGTGCCCGAGGAGCAGTATTTGGGAACGATACCTTGCTCATGAGTGGTATGTTTTACAGTCCAGGAATTAGAACCAGTGACCTTCCGATCACAGATGCAAACACCCTAACCATTACACTACCAAAAGCTTTTAATGTCTGAATTTCTAGGTTAATGCCTGTAAATGTCTAAGTAGATATGCTTTAATTAAGATTTGTGATGAACTATTTCATGATAACATAATAAAGATATCATTTATATATTGTACATTATATATACGTATATACTTACTATGCTATTTGAAAATGGAAAGCATACCATTTTTGTTAACCTAATTAACTATTTTTTAAATGAACAAACCTTTGAAATCAAATGGACCTCATTTTAAACTTAAATCTCTTGCTACTTTGTGACCTAAATAAAGAGCATACTGCAACACGCATAAGGAATGTTTATTTGATAATTTAGTATCATACTTTATTCATTGACTATAGCATACCATCCTTTGTACATAAAGACATTTCACAGTAGAACAATATAAGAATAATGGGATGGTATTAAATAAACCTTCAATAGCATTCAAGAATTTCCACAGAGGAAAAAATGAAAATTTGCCATGAATTCAGTTCAGATCTGCACGCTTTCATCAGAAGTTATCCTTAAACACAATAATAAAAGATTGATTTAGAGTGAGAATGTACAGAAAAAAAATCATCATTTTGAATGAAACTTCATCTAAACGGGTTTATTTGACTGAATTCAGATCATTATTCTCTAAATTCTTTCTCGCCATTCATGAGAATGTTTATTGCTACCATCTTTTTCTTTGAATTATTTCTTCATCCTCCTCCTTTTCTTCTTCTTCTTCATCTTCTTCATAGTCTTCGTTGTCATCGTAGTCCTTGTAGTCATCATAGTGTCCCCACCCTGAATAGCGACTGTGAGTGTGAGATCTGGCTCCTAAACATACACACACACACATACACACACTCATTACTATGTTCTTTGAAATATAATGTCCTTACACTGTTCCACTTTTCACTTTTGTTGGATTATAAACACCAATCTCCACTACATACCATAGTACAATTCAACTGGAAAGTCCTGTAAAATCCTTCCTAAGCTTGTTCCAGACATGGTTTGGTATTGCAGAGCACACTGG
>JAVGVS010001370.1:0-23014 GCA_032718565.1 Distichodus sexfasciatus
TTTATGTTGTTGTATTCAATTGAAAATGAAGAAACATGAAGTTCAAGGGTCATTTTGAATCAATTTGGCCAATAAAATGAGTTGCTTTTGGCCTTTCTGGAAGAGAACTGCATTTCCCACAATCCCCTGCGCACGCCACGGAGTTGCGTCACAATGAAGGGTTCAGTGCGTTCCGGAATGAACTATGAAAAAAAAATCGATGGGAAAATCTTAATAAATGGCTGTATTGTGAGTGGAACGCTGGTTGATGTGGTTATTTATCAGCTAAATTACGCGTTTTGTCTGTAATAAAGGGGACGTTTTGACGGAAACTGAGCTTTTTAGCGAGTAATGGCGCTTACAAACACAGCGTGCGTGTTTACATCGCAAAGAATGTCATTTATGCGTCTTCATGAATTTACTTCTCAAGTCAAAAAAAGTCAAAGTCAACTTTATTGTCATCTCTGCTATATACTGTACAGATACATAGAGAGACGAGACGACGTGGCTCCAGGTTATTTCCAGTGCAAACAAAGAAAGAACAGTAGAACAGAGAATAAATAGGCAGTGGCACGACTAGGCACATGGAATAAACAATAAATAAGTAAAAATACTCAAATATACATTAAACAATATACATTTTAAACCATTTTGTGCACGAAATATCTCACAAATACGTTCACATACAGAGGGATCTATTCTCGTTTTGATTGCACCACTGAAAATATTGTGCGTCATTAATAAGCGTCTGTGTGAAACGCAAGCAGCACATGCTGTAGAGAATAAAATGACTTAAACAAAGCTTCGATTCTATTATTCGAGTTATTCGAATAATCGTTTCAGCTCTAGTGACAAATGAAGAATCTTGAAAAAAGCAGACGGCACCTTTAACTCACTAGCAAGCTGCATCTTCAACAGTAAATTCTCTGATATAAAACGGCATGTGACTAGGCGGAACTGAACGCCACAAAAATAAAAGAAGCAACAGGACACGGTCATATGACCACAAACAGCAGCTTACAGGAACAAACACAAAAACCAGTTTCTGTCTTTCATCAGTCTTTTCTTTCTCTTTCTCCACCTCTCACACATACAGGACCCAGTGTCCTGATGCTGCTACCAGGTCCAACCTGCACCGTAATAAGGGTGCTGAAATTAATCACAAAATCAATGCATCGCGATGCAGACCTGGACGATTCTGCATCAATGCAGTGGCCATGCAGGTGGTCCGTGTCTAGTTAAAAAGAACATCCATGTAGTAACTACGACTACCCGAATCTGGGATCCATGACCAATCTGCGTGCAATGTGAAGTAATGTCGAAAAATTGACGGAATGCATTGTGATACATCGAGATATCGCATTGCATCAAAGTGTTGACATGATAATCGTAATTGTATCAGATCGTGAGACCAGTGAAGGTTCACACGTCTATACTGTAGTGTACAGTTCTGGAAGTAAAAATGAAATTATTCTAAAATTTAAAGTTTACTGGTAGCACCTACGTTGAACATGTCAAAAATGCCTGATTTTATTACCTGTCATCAGTTGTTCATTCTTTCATTATCTGAAGTGCTTAATCAGTATTGTGGGGACTGGAGCCTAACCCTGGAGTACGGGCGTGAAGTGCGGACATACCGTGGGCGTTCGCCAACACAAACACACACCTACATACCTTGTGGGACCAATCAGCATAAAGTGCATGCTTTTGGACTGTGGGAGAAAAACGCAGCACCAGGAGAAAACCCACACCAACACAGGGAGCTTCTCACAGAAAGATCCCACGACCGACTCAGGGATCGAACCCAGAACCTTCTTGCTGTGAGTCAACAGTACTAACCACCACACCACCATTCTGCCTGGTCATTAATTGTTGGTGTATTACACATGCAATTTGTGCTGTCCTACTTCACGCAAGTAACCAGGTATTATAAAAACGGATATTTTTATGTGGTTGTGTCTATCGTCCACATGTAAATGGAGGTTCCAGCCACTGAAACTGGCTATTTTTGAAACCTGCAGTCAAAGTGGAGACTTCTGAAAACTCAGAAAAGCTTCAGTGACTACGTGTGGATGCAGAAAACAGAGTGGTCGGTTCATAGCGTCATAAGTGTGTGCGTTGACGTCATGTGTGCGACGTTTGTTTACGTTGAAGACTGAAGACGTATACTGTCAGAGCAGCGATTCTCGTCTCCCTTATTCAAATGATTTTAAAGCGTTTAAGAGTAAATCGACTTCCCTACCTGTCCATACAAAGCGGCCTCTATTAGCCATTGTGATTGGCTGACACGGTTCTACGCAGTAGAGCTGTAATGTTCGGTTCCTTTGTAGGATTTGGCTCCCTCTGAGTCACTGACTAAACAGGTCCGGGTGTGCACGTCATTTGAGTCAGTTTTGCCAAATCTCCAGCTGAATCGCTTGTTTTTCACAGAAGAAAGTATACGTTGTAGTGGTGTGCGATACTGCAAAATTTGGTATCAATCCGATACCAAGTAAAACAGAGTCAGTATCACTGATACCGATACCGATACTTTTTAACAATTAAGGTGGATCCGTCATCAAATTACTAAATCTGAATGAATTTTCATTACGTTTAAGTGTTTTTGTGAGTTTTCCTTTGGATTATTATTGAATTAAAAACCCGGACAGAATTTGAGTTTGTAGGTAAATAGAAAGTGCTTTATCGTAATAAAAGTTGTTGCTCAGAAACAAGAGAACAGAAACAAAACAATTTTTCCACATACATTAAATTCTTCTTAAACGCTTATATGCTGCCCTGCCCTAACGCCTTGCCAAGGTTGACGGCCAGATAACTCTTCTCCAACAGACCACACAGACAACAAGTTCCAGTTCTCTCTTTATGGTGTTGAAGTAGGGTAAAACTGGGAAATGAAAATACAATTCCATTCAGAATACCATTTAACAGAGTGCTATAGAAAATAGCTTAAAGGCAAGGTTAACTTCACTGGCCCGTCAATGTGAATAAACATAGAAAATATGTGGCTTGTGATGAGAATGAATGTACTTCCAAATTAATGACAAAGTATCAAGTCTACCAGAGTGGCAAATATTCATTTCATCAAGGCAAGACCTGATACTTCTGTGTGTGAAAGTATTTGTGAGATATTCCGTACACAAACACAGAAGTAAATGCGTAAAACACGCACATATGACATTTTTTGCGATGTTAACACTCGCCATTTTACTCACTACAACGCACCAGTACAGTCAAGTCTTCCCCTTTATCACAGACCAAACTCATATTTTTAGCCTGGCACTAACCTTACCCTTTTTTGTTGTGTTGTGCTACATGAAGGAGAACGATAGTCTGCGCTGCGGAACTTTGTGTTAAGATGTATGTGTCGTGAGTGCAGAAGAATAAAGTGTGGAAGTGAAGCTCAGATAAAGTCTCCGGCTAGTTATTTTCCCCTGATACTACCTACCACATTCTCCACAGTACTAAGCCAAGGAATTTATAATAAAAAACTGTAAACCAATTAAACTGACGCTGTTCTTACAGTTTCAGCGCTTTTATACTACATAAAGCTAAACAAGACTGATTTCAAGACTGTGTCAGCATTTATACATAAAGCATGTGTGGAGAACTTCTATATACAAACTAGAATAAGCCTAAAAACAAAAGTATGGAAAAACACCCCAAATTTTCAGGCTTTATCCAATTACTTGATTAATCAATGAAAACAATTGATAGAATACTCGATTACAAAAAGAATTGATAGCTGCAGCTCTAACGCTGTGTTTATTTATTTATAGCTCATGTGTATGAACATGTTTTTATAAATACCTGGCTACATGGAAACGTTTCAGAGCAAAGAACGTGTGAACAAACCTTTCTGGAAAAACCATGTAGTCTTATTAATCTGAGACTGAGACGAAATCTTCATGACTGTCATCACACGCATGTAAAAACCAAACCATGCATGCAGACATACAAACATACTTGAACAGATGCACTGTTTGTTAAATTCCAAACCAGCTTCATGATACAGACCAGATCTTACGATCTCAATATCATCTCACAAAAATGAGAAATAAAGGGTCAAGAAACACTGCTGTGAACGTTTAAATGGGATAAAACAGGATGCACATTAAAACATTCCATAGAAGGGCTGAATAATTATCTGAAAATTAATCAAAACCAACATTCAGCACCTCTATTCAGCGTAACCTTGTCCATGATGATGATTTCTATTAATTTAAAAATCCAGTTAATTATTTTTAAAAGAAATAATTGTCACAAAGATATGCACTCTTTCTCTAGAAGTATTATCCTAGGTTTATCTAGACGAGCATATATGGATCAATGACATGACATGCATATTTTTGTCAGGTGGTGTGAGCAAGTTCATTTAAACCAAGAAATAGTAGTTTATAGTGAACACTACAGTGAACAAACTGTTGATAACCATGGTGTGGATAGCTATTATACTGAATGGATTCATTTGTATATTTTGTATCATTATTTTTCTGCCTTTTAATGTAAGTTAAATTATAAAATTGGGTGCTAAAATACAAAATAGCTGGCTAAGAATAAGATTAATATTTAATAATTATATTTACAAATATTTGGTTGCGCCCCCTGAGATTTTTTTGGGGGGGAGGATTAGGTAAAAAATACAGTCAAAAAAGGAATTTAAACAATATTAACTAATGAGACTTCTTTAAACACATTGTTCCAAATTCAACAACATACATGACATCCATGTAAAAATTCAAAATTAATTTTTAAAAAAAGAAGAAGCTTTATTTGTCTTTAACCCATATGTAGTACAAACCTTGTCAGTGAGCTATGAGGGCAAAAAACAAAACTAAATAATCGTTCAGTAATTGCAATCAAGGTGAAATGTTCAATTAATAGTGATACTGATCGAGGTCATCTCGCTCTAAATACTAATACACTGAAAATCTTTGTATCATCAAAGACGCATGATTTGCTGTAGAGTTTTGCTGTTTTGATCAGTTGCCATTTTCCGTAAAAATAATTCTGAATTGACAATATTTTTGGGAATAAATATAGAATATAGAAAAGTAGATTTTGCAGTCACACAGTGAATATATTCTATAAAGGCAGAAATACTGAAAATGTTGCCTTAATAATTCCGAGAGCCTCAGTTCGACCTAAAGTAATTCGGTGGCTTTACCAATTAGTTTGTACATTTTGAGTTTTGCTGTAAAACATAAACTAAACACAATTTCTGCAAGCAATCGCTATTGTTCCAGTAGAAACATACCCACTTATGCAGATATTCGTCCGTAAAATGTGTTCATGCTCCAGTCAGCAGTTTGCTTCAGGCAGCCAATGATGAAGACAGCACAGGTGTGTGTGTGTGTGTGTATATGTATGTGTGTGTGTGTGTGTGTGTGTGTGTTAGCTCCATGAGAGATCAGATTTCTATGTTGGTGAATATTTCAGGAGGCCGTGTCAGGTTTGGAACTCACCTGCTCCAGTAGAAACTCAACAGCAGCTGCATTTACGTTAATTAATCCAGTAATCCAGTAAGAGTCCTCATCGATACTCCTCACACCACATAAATGGATTAAAATCACAGTACTAAATTGTTTGCATCGTCTCTAAAATGTTCCTGTGTTGAATAAAACCAGAGAAAAGCAGTGGAGGTTGGTGTTTCAATGTCACCTGGAGACGGTTCAAAGGTCGCCGGGTGAATTTAAAGCTGAAATTGGGAGTTCGTGTTCTGCTGAGAGACAGCGAAGTTTAGTGGTCAGTTGAAGTAGTGCAGCACAATAATGAATAAACTTAAAACTCAGACACACATTTGGGCCCAAATTAAAGACTGGGTCTAAATCAAGGGACAGACAGGGTCAGTATTTATGAAAACTTGCTTTAAATGAGCACTTTGGATGCATTATAATATTTCTTAATATAAAACATTAACTTTTGAGGCAGTTGGGAGCATAACGTTTAGCAACTCGGCCCAGTGAATGGAAGGAAGCCAGTTTTAGGGCCTGTTTACATGTATGCAAATACTTTTATAAACACATTTTCGTGAACATAATTTTTTTTTTAATGCATTTACGCGTTTAAAAAAAGGCCTGTTTTTATAAACACATTTTTAAATACATTTAGGCCTTTTGTTTACATGTATCCTCAGAATCCCACATTTTGAAAAATCTTCATTTTGGCACATAAAAAATATGAATTTGAGGTGTCTAAAACCCAGTTTACGTGTAAACGAAAGGCTCAAATGTATAAAAATGTGTTTATAAAAGTATCTGCATACGTGTAAACAGGCTGTAAGTCTCTGATCGATAAAGGTACCACTGAGATACTCATGGTCAAGGTACCTGACCCAAGCACTGCTCCCCACTGTACCTCAGTGGTACCATTACCAATCTGGGACTTGAATCTGCAACCTTCTCATAACGGGGCCACTTCCCTAACCGTTACTCTACCAACTGGCATACAAAGTCTATTCTATTTTCTTACATTCTGTTACAATCTAACAAACTCCACTTTAAAATTCACTCATAGTGTATTCTGTAATGTTCTGTTACATTATATTACAAATTAACACGTTTTACTTTACAATAACATATACAGTATATTCTATTCTGTTCTAAAGTAACAAACTTCTCTTCACCACTGAGGTGCTTGTGAACAAGGTACCGTCCCCAAGCACTGCTGCCCAGGTGATACCCGCAAAAAAGTTGCCCACAGCTTCTTCACAGATGGCTCAAATGCTGAGGTCACATTTTGTTGTGTTGCACTGTGTGCTGAGTTGTGTTCACAATGACAAATCATCACTCACTTAAATTCATTCCCTTAATTTGCACATAAAACTGCTCAAGTTTATTTACGCTCCTTTTAGTCGCCATCTGGTGGCCAAAAGATGATATTACTCGCTACGTTGTTTCAAAAAAAGTGCTATTATTTTCAGCTAGCAGGTGTTTGTGATTGGTGTAGCATTGGCAGAAACGGCGTCTCATTTCACCACAACACGCTCTTGGCAGCTGCCGGATGGAGTTGGAGAATACCTATAACAAAACCATCCACTTTAGTCAACAAGAGCAGATCAACTCTGTTACTCTCTCTATATTAAATATCATGTTCTAACGTGATGATATTTTTAAATTATGGTGTGGCAGCAATACTATTATCATTCAAACTCAAAGCTAATCCAGGATTAGGCTCAATCCTCGACTGGGAGTCATGAGTCTAACTTAAACCTGCACATCTGGTCTCACCTGCAGTCAAAACGAAACTTTTTGCGTCATTCTTTCTTGGCCCAGTCAGGAGGTGGATCATGTGAACTTGGTAACGCCTCTGCAGCTCTCATCACGCTTTTATTCACTCCCCTCCTACATCGAGCAGAAGAAACACAGCCATCTCTATACTACACAACTCGCTCTTCTGAGGGTCTTTTGTTGACCCCGACACAAAGTAAGTAGCCTGATCCAACTGTATTTTAATATTTTAATGAGATTTTCTTATTGTATTCATTCAAACAAAGGTCTGCTTGCATGATGTTATTCACTTTTTAATAGGTGTAGGCACCAGTAAAAGATATTTGACTTGAGACAAAAAACTGCTTTTGGTGATTTATTCATGTATTTATTTAAAATGTTGCATTCGCACGTCAGCAAAGTCCATGTGGGCGGGTTTTTATCAAGCTCGAGTTGCTTCCTTATGGTTACTCACTCTCATTTCTGGAAAAAAACATCTCATTATTAAGCAGTTATGAGGCCGGAATTCATTAGCTCTACGTTTGGACCTGTTTTATTTGATTTGATTTGATTTGTATTGTTAGTATGTGGAACGGGGATTCGACCCGAAAGTGTAGTTTTGGACGCGGTCGTCTTGAGAGCTTGAATCGAAGGCACTTGTAACAGGACATAATATACGGTATATTTACTGTAAAGTTTAGCGTGCTAGTGTGTAACAGGATGGAATATAATGCGCATGTATTCTACAGTGTAGCGTTCTAGCTTGTGACAACGTGTAACACAATCGACTGTAAAATGCAGCAGGCAGTGTTCAATTTCCCACCTCGTTTTTAAGAACTAAAAGAAATGGCCACATGCCTTCTAACTTATCCAAATATGATTTTTTTGGGGGGAATGAGGGACTTATAATGGTCCGTTTTAGCTATGAATAATATTAACCAAACAACGAGAGCTGAAACGTCAAGATCCTAAAACAAGTCGGGTTGCCTTCAACACAAACACAGATCGAGGGCTGCTCTCACGCAGCAAAAAATATATATTATTTTCGTTTTTCTTCCCGGTTACATCTGGGTAGTGAGGGGTTATAATGGTGTGTTTTAATTGTTAAAATGATTAACTACACGACATGTTGTTTACTGTAGTGATTATGTTAGTGGTGATCATGTTTCGTGCGTCGTCAGGGTTTGGTTTCGTTTCTCCAGCTTAGGTTTCGTTTCTGCGCCGCAGTCATGGAGGACCAGGCGATGGCGCTGTTGAGTCTGGAGGACGATCTGACCTGCAGCATCTGCCTGTGCGCGTTCGAGCAGCCGGTCAGTCTGCCGTGCGGTCACAGCTTCTGCGCGCGGTGCGTGGACGAGGCGTGGCGCGACGCGGTGGCGCTCTTCTGCCCGCAGTGTCGCACGCATTACGCGCAGCGGCCCGAGCTCAGGAAGAACACGGTGCTGAGCGCGGTGGTGGAGACCTTCAAGAACAAGGCCGGCAACGCCGGGGACGACGAGATGCCCTCTCCCAGCGAGTACACGGTAAAATACACAGTTAACAGTGTACACACACCAACCTGCAGATTGACACCAGAGGTGGAAAGAGTACTGAAAATTTGTACTCAAGTACAAGTACTGTTACATTGGTTAAAATGTACTCAGTTACAAGTAAAAGTACTGGTGTTAAAAAAAATACTTGAGTAAAAGTACAAAGTACTCTTCTCATAAACTACTCAGAGTACTAATTACTTTTTAACCAATGGATGTTTTATTGCGTCGTCAATAGCAGGCATTCGATTCGATTCACCAGTATAAAATATCTACGTTCAAAGCACATTTCTCAGATGAACAAGGTATAGAAAGGCTATTTGTTTTGTAAATAAATGTAGATATAAAGCAGGAATTGTGTTTGTTAAAACAATGACAAAAATGTTTTTGAACATGCATAGAACAGTTTAAACTTTTCCCAATACACTGCGAACAACAGGCAGGTAAGTGTCTTAAACTCTTAGACTTAATGGCATTTCTGTCACATTTCACTTTCTGAACCTTTTGTTCAGTTTCAGCAAGAGCTGTTTTTCTAAATTAACAGAGTCTATCCGGCTTCGTTTGGCTCCATTTTGGCTTCTTTGTCTCCAAATCTTCAGTCTGTAAATTAGTTTGTACTCCACTGTGTAGTTCCTCCAGACACCTGTGCCTGCTGCTGCAGCGGAGTTTATTCTTTGCTTACGTCATAGATTAATTGGCGCGGTCGCGATTGCACAGCCTTATTGGCTGCAAAGATGCAGATGAAAGGTTTGAATGTTAATTCAAATTGTGGGCGTACTCAGTAGCGACTTTTGATTTTATAAGTAGCGAAGTAGATTACATGGTGTAAATTGTACTCAAGTATGAATAAAATTACACACTTAAAAAACTACTCATAAAAGTACAAGTACCCAAAAAATCTACTTAATTACAGTAACGTGAGCATTTGTAATTCGTTACTTCCACCCCGATTGAAACACCGATGATTTGTCATTGGGAACACGGCACAGGACACACTGCACCACAATCATATATGACCTCTGCATTTGACCCGTCCAGCTGATCCCTACCTGCCATCATCAGGCCCCGGACCAACACCCGAACCCCTGAAAGTTGCTCCAGGGAGACTTTACCTGAAATTAGGAAAAAGGAAGTCGCTCTGGAAAAGAGTGTCTGCTAGTTAACGATGACACGAGTCCAGACAACATTTACACCATTTATCTGAGAAACTTACAGGATTCCAACCCACAACCACTTGGTCCAGTGCGAGCGTTCAAAAATCACTAGCGGTCTGCAACCTTGAGCATCAAAAGAGCCATTTTTGGAATTATTTAATATTTGAATTATTATTCATCCCAGAGCATTCAAAACACTGCAAAACTAAATTACATCAACATTTTCTATAGTTGCCGTGGTATCAGATGTCAATTCAACACCAAGGAAAATAGCTTAGTCATTGTGAACACAGCTCAGCGTTGGTAGCGTAATGGCTAGGGAGTTGGCCCCGACTGTCGCTGGTTTGAATCTTGGACTGGTAAAAGTATCACTGAGGTACTCATGAGCACGGTGCCGTCCCCAAGCGTTGCTGCCCAGGTCAGTTCCTTCACGGACGGGTCAAATTCAGGTTGTGCTGCACTCTTCGCTTGCTCCCAGTGACAAATAATCATTCAGTTTCACACATTGCACCACAACCAAATGTGAGCTCTGCATTTGACCCATCTGTGAAGGAGGAGTGGGCAACTCATCCGCTCCGGAACTTGAACCAGCAAGCTTCCGATCATAGGCCAGCTCCCTAACCGTTACGCTATTGGGGCAGTGGGTAGCGTAACAGTTGGGAGTTGGCCCTCTGTGATCGGTGGGTTGTCGGTTCAGTTCCCATACTGGTGAAGGTACTACTGAGGTACTCATGAGCAAGGTACTGTCCCCAAGCACTGCTCACCGGGTGCAAATATGTATATATATATATATGTATATACACATATATGGAATTGTTTGAGTCCACTTTTTAGTTCATACTTTGTTCACATAGTAATTAATATTTTTATTGATTAATTAATAATTAATCAATAAAATAATTAACTATTATAAAATATTCACTAAAATCAACTTTTCAAAATAATTTTTAAAATAATATTTAACAATTTGACAGCTGTAGTGACTTGTTATAAAATTAATTTCACAATCAAATTTTGAAATGCAAAATATTGAGCATTTATGAAAATATAGCTTAGTATCAGTGACTTTCAAAAAAGTCATATTTCACGGTCGATAAACTGTTAATAACATGATCAAAATCATCAAAAATCACCCATCAGTCTTGTACAGTAATAAAGATTACAATGTTCACTGACAGCCGGTGAAGAAGGTGGAGCCCAAGCCCATTCTGTGTGACACCTGTATGGAGGCGGCGGCGGTGAAGACGTGTCTCACCTGCATGGCGTCGTACTGCGACCAGCACGTTCGGCCGCACATGGAGAACCCGGTGTTCCGGACGCATCAGCTGTGCGAGCCGCTGGCCGACCTGTCGGAGCGTCTGTGCCGGGACCACGGCAAGATGCTGGAGTTCTTCTGCACGCAGCACCAGTGCAGCATCTGCAGCAGCTGCCTCCAGCAGAGCCACAAATCCTGCGGATTCTCCACGCCCGAGGAGCAGCGCTCCAAAAAGGAGGTGACC
Organism: Distichodus sexfasciatus; assembly: GCA_032718565.1. Lineage (NCBI taxonomy): Eukaryota > Metazoa > Chordata > Actinopteri > Characiformes > Distichodontidae > Distichodus > Distichodus sexfasciatus. The sequence continues at coordinate 11,364 of JAVGVS010001370.1, forward strand.
TTACTGTCCAGAAGAAATGCATTCTCTACCGTCTGGGTTTATTCTGTCCCGTTCCATACTGTTCTCTGCTGTTCTGCTTTGTTGTGTTGCACTGTCTCGTCCTGTTCCGTTCTGCCGTGTGCTATTCTGTGCTTTGGGTCTGGGCGGCTTCCGAGTACCGATCTGATGCAGTTGTGTATTTCTCTGTGAGGAGGAGATTATTCTGTTCTGTTGAGGAAATAATTGATTTAAATACTGTTTTCCTAACTAATTACACATCGATATGTATGTGCGAAATTATTTATTATTAAAATAACATCTCAAAAAATATTTGTTTAATAGGACCCTATGAAATCTGTCTTGTTTTTTCCTAAATTCCGTTTTATTTTTTCCTGAATTCCGTGTTTTACGTTATAATCATATTTATTCACCTAAAAAGTGTCTAATTATGGAGTGGATGGAAAAAAGAGCAATGCAATAGGAAAAAAATCACATTAAATGACTGTTATTCAGCTTCAACAAAGTGCTGGGGTTCAGCAGAACATTCACTGCTTTGGTAAAACATTTACCTGTAAACAACAACATTCATTTTTTGGTGCAAAACGACACGTTCCTGATGTGAGTGTTTGACTGTAAGTGGTCGTCACGTGTTCTTGTGGGTGCAGTCTATCGTGTGCTGGCAAAACGTACAAAAGAGTTGTTCTCCCGATTCATAAAAATCATTTGTTTATTGTTCTGCTCTAAACTGACAGTCAAATTTTTTGAGGACTTCGATGTTCCAGCCTCTTCACCATAGCTGACCATTGACGTTTCCCCCTCTGTGTCTGTGCGTTTGTGTGTGTGGAAAGCTGAGTCCAGCCTCAACAGGTAACACGTACAGGGGGCTGCAGCGGCCAAAACTGATTAGAAACCACTGCTTTGCTTTACCCACGCACCGATATCAGCCAATCATGCGACGTTCCGCGATTTACAACGGATTCCATTTTATTTGTTGAATTCTGCGATTCCGTCCGTGTTTTCCGCATCGCGTAAATCATAGAGCCCTAGTTTAAACACAGTCGTGTAATTTAGTGACGCTCCCTAATCCTACGGCGCTAAAACCATCAGGAACACAGAGATTGTGAGTGAGAGCTGGTGTTGTTAAGGAAATTCAACAGTATAATGGTGTGATTTGTTGTAGTTTAATAGGACAGATCGACTCTATAGCTCGGCCCAGTGCCACCGATACCGATATCCAGCTTTTTGAGTCGTCATCGGACCGATATCCCACCCACGTATCGGATCGGTGCACTCCTTGTCCTGTCTTGTTCCATCCTGTTCTTTCCAGTCCTGATAGATCCTGTCTTCAGTCAAAATAAATTCACCTCCAGAGTAATATCTCATGCCTTGAGCTCTTCAAGTGTCAAAACACAAAATGCTCTTATAGTGACGTGTGTTTTCTCTTCTGACCTTTCAGTCTGAACTCCGCAATAAGTTGGGCATTCTGGACAACAAAATAGAGAAGAACCAGTTGGTCATCTCCCAGATGAGAGAAGGCCAAGTCAGGCTGAAGGTCAGTGTGTGAGGTGAATTAAATTCATTTTAATTAATACCAGTGGCGTCTTAAAACTGTTTGATTCTTCTACAGGAGCAAGCAGCGGTGCGCAAGCGAGCGATGGAGACCGAATATCAGCAGATTCGAGATCTCTTAGCCAGCGATGAGAAGGCGGCCATGGAGGCTCTGGAAAAGGATCTGCAGAGCGGCCAGAGCAAACTCAACGTTCTCAGCAAGAAATTCAGCCAGAATGTGGACAAAATGAACGGCGCCAGGGAGGAGATCAGCAACCTGCTGGCTCAGTCTCACTCGCTAAACTTCCTGCAGGTCAATTAAGAAACACACCTGGAATCTGTAGACATTTATAGCATTTGAGATGTGTCACTGCAGTTCAACATCAGGTCCAAAGCAAGAAACATCAAGAAACATTTTTAATGATGCTAACAAAGTTCCATTTAATCGTGGTGATGGTGGTCTAGTAGTTAGGAAGCTCGGCTCTGGACTGAGAGGTCGTAGGTTCGAATCCCACGTCCAACACCACCATCACTGGGTCCCCGAGCGAGACCCTTAACCCCAAGTTGCTGCAGGGAAATTAGGAAGTGGAATAAGAGCGTCTACTAAATGCCGTAAATGTAAATGTAGTTGTTACGGATATCATAATATGCAAAATCTTGGTTTGACTTCAGCGTTCAGCAATTAAAAGGAATAAAAGGAGTCGGTGTCGGCATGTTGGTGGCGTAGGACGGTAGTGACAGCACTGGTTCTGTTATTCCCTGCACAAAAAGAGAAGTAAATATGTAAAAACGCATAAATGAGATTCTTCTCGATGTCAATGCGCCGTGTGTGTGAGCGCACTCGACTCTCACGTGGAACGCCATGACTCACAAAAACGCTACTGTTCAGTCAAATTGTCCTGTGTGTTACAGAGAAAACTCATATTTTAGCTGATAAATAACCAGCAAATGTAGCATTTATACAGTGATTTGGATAAAATTTTGAGGTATGAAGATATATATCGTGTATCGTGCTAGAAATATTGTTTTGTTTTTAGGATATATCGCCCAGCCCTGGCCAAAAAGATGAAAAATAAAGCACTGTAGTTGGAAAATTTCCCCATTTAAGTTTTTGGGGAAAATCTGACCCCACTTTGTGATCTCATCTGAGGACAAAATGAGGGATGCAGTGGCTAAAAAGTCCACGAAGCAATATCCAAATTTTTCTTGATGAGCTCAACAGTGTAGGCCATGAACTGTTTCTCTAAAAATTGTCCAGTCCAAAAGTGTGGGAAGAAGAATAATGGAATGAAGAAATGATTACAAAATAAAGAAACGGTTTATCTAGCAATTTATTAGTGATAAGATTTTTTAACAGTAAATTTTTTGTCACCGTAGGCCTCGGTGGACCTGCCCTCTGTGGTAGGCTTCGACCCTTACGCCCCACGGATCAACCTGGACTCCAAAAGTGTCATCGCGTATCACGCCTCCGCCGCTAATCTGAAGGAGCTGATCGCTAAGGTGCTGCAGCAGCCAGCGGAGAACAGGATAAACATCCTCAAACCAGGCGAGTGACACTTTTTACTGCCCTCATCCATAATTATGATCAGAAGCTTTTGCATGAGTTCTGATATTAAAATATTTTACAGGAGCTGGAAAGACTGATGCTGAAGAAGCTGGGAAGCCGAGCTTCAGTCATGGCAAAGATGCAATTACTTGATTTTGTTTGCTTACTAACGTAACTCACTCAGTAACAATGGGCCTCATTCAGCAGTATTCAAATTTCCTGTTAATTTGCTCTGAGCGACGTTATAAACATTTAAATAGTATAATATTATGCAACTGTAGAATTGAAGGAAACCAATCAGCTGAACAACGAACACGCATAACGGCGCTCTTCAGCCGTCGTGGATTGTGGTCTTTCCTTGGAACAAATCCTTCTTCTCAAGGGCGGCTGGTGAATGGGGTCCAGTGACAGGGACAGTTCTCAGAAAACGGTGTTTCATTTGTGATTAACAAGGTTTCTAACACAACCATTAATCCCGTCCAGGGGTTTTCAACTGGTTCTAGTTGTCTGCGGCTCACACACACGTGCAGAAAATAATAATAGAAATAATAGATGTTTTTCAATTATTTTTTTTAGATATCGGCATTGAATTAATTACACGAAAAGATGACGGAATCTGGAATTGTCATCTTGAAAAATAAATAAATAAATAAATAAAATAAGATAGTGTTTTATAAAGTGTAACGGTAGGGTGATCAGAAGGTCGCAGGTTCGAATCCAGGGCCGGTACCACAAGTTACCTCCGAGGTACTCATGAGCAAGGTACCGTCCCCAAGCACTGCTCCCCGGGGGCTTGTTAGCTGCCCACTGCTCCTTCACGGATTTGGTTGTGGTGCACTGTGTGCTGGGCTGTGCTGTGTTCACAATGACACATAATCACTCACTAACACTTATGGAACTAAGCATATCCTCTTAAATTCTTCTCACTGTAGATGCCGGAGAGGCAGCGTCCCAGCCGCGTCCAAGGCCGAGGGAACCCGGTGAGTCTTACAGCACTTTTAACAGCCACATTATTTATTATTCAGGTCCTTATTTATTTATTTATTTATTCCTTTTTACATAATTAAAAAAACTGTAAGCTATCCTTAATTTTAATACTAATCATTTTGCCATATTTATTTTAAAATTAATTTCTGTCTTGCATTACTTGCTCTTTTATTGGATTCTAATTTATGTCTATCCAACATTTATTAATACTCTAATCGCTGTGTAGTTTCTGATTTTATTCAGGTTTTAAAGTCCTTTGGACTGCATTTTATGTATAATTTGACATATAATTAGATATTTTACATATATGTTATGTATGTATGTGTGTTATAATTTTTTTTAAATAATAATAATAATAATAATAATAATTATTATTATTATTATTAGTAGTAGTAGTAGTAATTAATTTAGAAATATTTATGATTGATTATGAATTAATAATTAATTTATTTCTAAATATTAATATTTTTTAATCAGCAATTAAATAATAAACAGAATAATAAATAGAAACATTAATTATTTATTAACTTAGAAATACTGATGATTGATTATTTATGATAATAATAATAATGATGTATTCTGAAATATAGTTTTAAAATAACTAATTAAATAATTATAATGAATAATATTATATATTAAATTACAAATACTGATGATTTATTATTAATAGTAATTATTATTTATTAATAAGTAACTAATTATTTTTATTTATTATTTATTTTGAAATATGAATTATTATAATTTTCAAATAAATAATCACATAATAATACAATTTTGAAAACATTATGTATTTAGTCTAGAAAATATTGATGATTGATTATAATAATTTATAATTGTGAAATAATAATAATAATAATAATAATAATAATAATAATAATAATAATAATCTTGTTGTTATTGTATTATTATTATTATTATTATTAAACATAGAATCTAACCAATCCTAACGTCCTAACCAAGCTGTTGTTTTAATATACCACAAATTGTCCTCCCCTACGAAGGCGGATGGAAGCTCCACCAACACTGCACCACCGGCAGGACCCCTGCTGCTGCTGGAGGAGGAGGGAAGGGAGGAGGGAGAGCAGGAAGAGAGCACCCAGTAAGATGTGCACTCTCTCCTCACCACTTCAATCATTACGTTTCAATGATTAATTCCTAAAAAAAACCTCTAAATCATATTTGACAAGTGAAAGCGTTCAGCCGCTCACTTCTGAGATTCATGCACATTTTATCACTCTCTTTAAAAGATAAGCGGGAAAACCAGAAAGAACAGAAGGAACACAGAGAGCAGAAAGGAGAAAGTGAGTCTTTACATCGTCATCATCGTTGTCGTCATCATCGTCGTCCGTAAATGCGTTATTTAAATACTCTGTTATCTTTACCTATCCCCTGAATAGGATAGGAGAATCACATCCAAGAGGCTTAAAGTCCTGAAAGCTTAGAACTTATAAACAAACAAATAAATAATAACTAATAATAGTAACAAACAAACAAACAAATAACAATAGCATGGAAAATAGAGGCATTTTTAAATTGAAATATGTGACTAACATTTTGACCAAATTAGATACTAAGTTCTAATAATATTTGTGCTTAGAAATACTAATAATGACTAATTACTGTTAATACTATTTATAGTATTATTAGTAAAAACAATTATTGTTTATTTTATTATTAATATTAATTAAATTATTTTAAATAAACCATTGCACAATAATACAATTTTAAGCAATATTTTGTATTAATTAAAACCTAGCCTAATAATAATAATATATTAGTTTACATTTTGAGTAATTTATCTCTGTTTAAGCCAATTATATTCAAAGCCAACATTTATTTTGATAAATTAGATACTAAAATCTAAAAATATTTATTAACTAAAATCCTGATGATTGATTACTTATTATAATAATAATAATAATAATAATAATAAATGTATTATTATTATTAATAATAATTTATTTAATAATAAATTATTATTTAATAATAATTATTCTGAAATATTAATAATGTTTTAAAATATAATAATAATAACATTTGTTTATATAAATGATCAATTAATCAGTGAATATATTTATTTTGACCAAATTCGATGCTAAGATCTGGTATAAATGTTGGCTAAAAGCAGCTGCTAGCTTCTCTCACCAGAGGCAAGTTTGCTGATAGAATAAATTCCTCACTGTCTAAAGAGATGTAGACATGGGTCTCAATTTCATGTCGGGTCGTCATATTAGTCATCCACACACACACACTTCCATACTGATAATAAGCGAAAAATGTGTTTTTTATACAGAATATTTTTTGTTGCTTTTCACATGCTATCCGTATTTCATCCACATCCTGCATCGGCAACAAATGTATTGCCTTTCAACCTTCAGTCACCTGGCAGCTCCACGTAAGTTTTCAGAGAAGAAATTCCACCTCCTCTATCAGTGGGGTCTGACTTTCCAAAGTACTCGTATGGCTCCCACATCGCAGAACAGCTCAACACTTAACGTGTTAGCTTTCATTTTCATTTTCTAGAGCCTCCTAGAGCCTACCCTGGTACTATGGGTACGAATTGGGGACCAGTAAGAGTGTGACAGCGGTCAAAACCTCACTTCGGAGTGCTTTCTTGCCGTTTCTCTCAGCGCTTATTGTTGCTAAGCCACGAAAAACATCATCGGGCACTTCCGCGTTCGCTCCTATTTCACGTAAACACTGTAACATGTTCCTTTGAGTCGCGGTAGTTTAGCCCGACATGAAAGAGATGATCTTTACAATGGAGATAAATCGTATCTTGGCGTTAAGCGGCGTTTGAACTAGTCAGCTGCTCCAGATCGCCGGCCGTTGTTGTTAGTGAGTTCTTGACTGTGTATGTCCCGCCCCTGCTTGATTTTGATTGGCTAGCAGGAGAGAAGTGACATTGACGAGCCCAGCGCTGTTCTAAAAGTTGAGCGGACTTTTTCAATAGAACATGATTAATTCTGAGATAAATTATTCTAATATTTTAGAGACTTACAGACAAGACAAGTGAGTTTTGTAGATAAAGGGATAGTGGTGGTGTAGTGGTTTTGAGCAGCCGCCTCTGGACCAGAGGCTGTGGGTTTGAATCCTGGAAGTTGCTCTGGATAAGAGTGTCCGATGTCTGGACTGGTGTCAGCGTTAACTAGCAGCCGCCCACATCCAGAGCGACTTCTGTTTCCCCTGGTGGCTGACTTGGGGTTAAAAGTCCTGCTCAGGGACCTAATGATGGCAGTGCTGGAGGTAGGATTCAAATCCACGACCTCTTGGTCAAAGCGCGAGGTTCCTTACCACTAGACCACCACCAACACAAAACCAATTCCTTCTCAAGAGCAGCTCAAGAATGATAAATCATTGTAATAAATGTTCTTGCTTTTTCTCATGTCTTTATTGCGCCCAGTGATGCCAAACTAAGACATTCAAGCCCGGCACCATCAGCGAAGTGATGTCTGCTGCAGTGTAAGTGCTGCAACAAAAGCAACATTCATAGCACCCTCATAAGTACTCTTGATAAATTGGAGTAATCATATCTGTGTGGTTGCGCTCACAGACAGCACCATCCTCCACGTTCGACTACAAAGGCAGCTCACAAAGTGGCTCTGGGAGAACAACTTTAAAACCTCGGTTTCGGACGAGCGTCTTAAATGCCGGACATCGGCTCGCTTCTGCCGTCTGCTCTGGAGTGGGGCTGTGACGATACACTGATCTACACCCATACTTCGATTCAGCGCTCAGCGGCATGGTGACCAAACTGGCGATGTTTATCTGCAGGTGCTGTGCAATAAGGGCTTCTCTCAGGGCCGTCACTACTGGGAGGTGAAGATGAGCAGCAACAACTTCTGCGGTTTGGGCCTGGCGTACGGCAGCATGGACCGCAAGGGTCCGTCCAGCCGGCTGGGCATAACCAGTCGTGGTCGCGTGGAGTGGTTCAACGTCAAGCTGTCGGCGTGGCACAACAACAGCGAGACGGTGCTGCACATCCCCAACCCCAGCCGGGTCGGAGTGCTGCTGGACTGCGACGCCGGAACCGCAACCTTCTACAGCGTCACCGACCGCGTCCAGCCCTTCCACACCTTCGTCTTCCCCTTCTCCGAACCCGTCTTCCCTGCATTCTGGATCTTCTCCTGTGGCTCGACCATCACCTCTGCGCTCAGTAACTAAAATTTTGTGAAGTGAGGGTACAGTGTCTTGAATAATATGGTGAAAGTGGGGTACACTGTAATAAAATAATGTCACGATGTCTGTAAAAAATTATACGGTGAAATTTGGGTAAAAATCTTCCACATCATCCGGCATTTACACGTCTATAGGTTTAAATCATTTGCCTTCCTTGCTAATGATAGGTCTGACATAATTTTGGGCAGGCTCTCTGGAGGTCGACCCAAATTGGTTTTTCATGGTCAATATCGAAACTGATTTTTGCTAGTTAACGGGGTTAACCGATATTTGAAAAAGAAAATCTTTAAAATTTAGAATTTTATAAACACCAAGCTCAGCTGAAACGCTCCTGTTCTCCTTCTCGGAGCTTGACGCTGATTACAGTTGATCTAGTTATTAAAGGAAGAAAAAAGTAGGATACAAAGGAAGATCGCATTGAGGATGTGGTCGTCCACAAGACAAGTAATAGCACAATTCTCATTAAAGCAACACTATGTAAGACTTGCTTGCAGAGTCCCCCTACAGACGTGAAGCGGTACTGCCTGTAACAACTGATCTGTGTCGCAGTAATACACGTGCATTTGTTGACAAGCCAACAAATGCACTTCCTTGCCGCTTCAGCCCTGACCGCTAGGCTACTTCTAGCTTTCGTTAGTTGGTTAGCTTGATTGACCTGCCTCGTCTTTTGAAGGGGGAGGGCGGATGTGACGTATGTCGTGAAGCAGTTAAATTTTGTCGTTCTTGTTGTGGCGAGGTTCCTACGCCAACCCTGAAGTATCATCGTGCCAGTTTAGGCGATACAGACGTTCTTAAGCGACGATAAAGGTGTTAAAATATGGATTGAAGGCTGAAAAAGTACATAGTGTTGCTTTAATCAGGAGCTAAAAGAGGGATGCGGTTTGGGATTATTTTAATGTGTTTTTTCCGCTTGTCAAAACATTTGTTATTTGTCAGAAAAACTGTAAAAGGAGTTAAGTGTCAAAAAGTGTGAAGAACACGCTTAATCTTAAGCAAAGTCTAGCTCAAGACGTTTCTACGGTACGATATTTATTCTATCGTTTACTCGATTTTGGGCTTGTACTGTATGTGTTTCTAACAAGAGTATCATGAGGATCTTGACCCCAAAACTCTAAAAACGCAAGTGCGTAGCTTGGGTTTGATTTTTGGGACTGTCTAAAAATGAGCAATGAATAATGCTTTACATGCCAGTGATTCAGTTTTAATGCATTTTACTTGTAATTTAATCTGAGCAGTATTCACACGCCTACCTTTCTTGTTCTGGGTTCTTATCCAGTTTTATCAGGCACAGAGGCTCCACGCTGGCACATGTTTAATTGGCGCTGGTTGATGTGGACAAGTCCTCTACGGAGCGTTAGATAAAGGAAAAAGTCAACAAAAGCGCGTCAGAAAACAAGGCCTGCTTTGTCTTGGGTTAAACTTTGGGCGTGGTGTTCTAGAGGCTGGAGGAAACTTCGACGTCTAGGACCGTTCAGAAATTGCAGAAATTTGGTCTTGCTTGTTCGATCGAAAAGCCATAATGTTAGGCCTCGTTCTTAACCCGTTCTTAAGATGAAATTTGTTCGTGCTAGACGACTGGGTCAGAGCCAGGGATGCATCGGTCTGATAACGACGGTGGCACTGGGTCGATATATTCAATTAAATAATAATAATTGAGATGTTATTTTAATAATTAATAATTTAGCATATACATATGGGTGTGTAATTCAGACCCTCCAGGTTTTCTCAATCGCAAGTATTTACTCAAATTCAGCCAATCCCCACGAATTCATTACCACAGTACAATTTTGACCAATTACCGCAACTTTTCCGCTATTTTTGACCAATCATTGTCGTTTCCCACAAAATTTTGAGCCATACGTCAGCGAACTCACCTCCGTGTTAGGTTTAGAAGACTGCAGGAAGCATGTGTGATAAAAACCCCACACATTTACACAAAAATAACTCAAAGATTAATAAAAATAATAGTTTTGTTTCCTTCATTTTAATTAAATGTTAAATAGTCATTATAATTGGAGACAAATTTGCAGATTTTTCCACAACTTTGACTTGCTTCTGCAACTTCATTGCAACAAAACGTCTAAAAACACAAACTTTCACCACAATTTGAAAGAAAATCTGCCGCAAAATCAGGCATTTTAGACCGCAACAATCTCAAAAAAGGTCGGCGAAATTATTACACTGTATTTAAATCAAGTGTTTCCTTATGCATAACAATAATCTCATCCCCTCCTCACACAACTTATTCATTAAAAACTGCTAACGGATCGGTACTCGGGATCGGCCCATAACCAAAGCACAAGTATTAGCATCGGTATCGGAACTGTACAAGTTGGAACGGGGCGTCCCTCGTCAGAGCATCTCCTAAACAGCTCATGTGGGACGTTCAGTGGTTCAAGACCTACCAATAAATGGTCCAATTAAGGAAATTCTAGATTGGGGTTACGGTGGTGCTCAATGTGGAGGAGTTCAAGTGTCTCGGGTCTTGTCCACGAGTGAGGGCCATAAGGAGCGGGAGGTTGACGGACGTATCGGTGCATCGTGGTAAAAAGAGTTGATTCACCAGTCAGTCATTTCCACCCTCACCTATGGTCATGAGTTTTGGGTAGTGACCGAAAGAATAAGACTTCCGGATACAAGCGGCGGAAACGAGCTCTTATCCAGAGCGACCTTCATGTTCCGTCCCTGGAGCAACTTGAGGTTAAGGATCTTGCTCAGAGACCCAATAATGGTACTACTGGAGCTAAGATTCAAACCAAGACCTCATCCTGACCACTAGACCACCACCATCTCTGCAGAGTGTCTGGGCTCAGCCATAGAGATAAGGTGAGGAGCCAGTTGAGGTGGTTCAGGCATCTGTTGAGGATGCTCCACCGGTCGGTGCTTCAGCTTTGAGGAGACCCTATGGTCAGACCCAGGTTGCGCTGAACATCTCTCAGCTGCCTTGGGAATGCCCCTCAAGGAGCTGGAGAAGGTGGCTGGAGATAGGGAGGTCTGGAAACCGTTGCTAAGGCTACTGCCTCCTCGACCCAGACCTGTATGAGCGGAAGCAAATGAATAAAAACCGGCCGAACTTTAATGACGTACCTGGGGACTGAGGGCTGGTCCGCTGAAAATATGAACGTTGGTGTCAAAAAAAAAAAGTGTCAGATCAGACAGTTTATCCGTTTGTGGCATATGAAGCTGTGTAGCTGAGAAATGTTCAATAAGGGACGGATGGTCGTAATCTTATGGCTGATTGGTGTATATTTGGACCTCAGAGCCGATAATCCACCAGGGGTGCGTTTCCCAATAGCATAGCTGCTAACATATTGCTAACTATGTTAGCAACACTATGTTAGTTGCTAATGTACACCATGTTAGTTGCTAATGTACACCATGTTAGTGGCTAATGTATACCATGTTAGTTGCT